>JAOTQR010130624.1:0-22159 GCA_025774065.1 Solanum ossicruentum | reverse complement strand
AAGGAAATGTAGATCGCCAATTGGATGGTTTGAAGTAGGTGAAACCACCTTACTTGGGCCAGATCTAGTACAACAAGTGATAGAAAAAGTTAATGTAATACAACAGCGACTAGAAATAGCCCAAAGTAATCACAAATCATATGTGGATGCCAGGAGAAGAGGACTAGAATTGTTAGTAGGTGATTGGGTATTATTAAAGGTTTCTCCAATGAAAGGGGTTATGAGATTTGGTAAGAAAGGAAAACTGAGCCCACCTTACATAGGTCCATATCAGGTTATAAAGAGGTTCGGGCAGGTTACATATGAACTAGAGCTACCCCAAGAGCTTTCAATGGTTCATCCAGTTTTTCATGTCGCAATGCTTCGAAAATGCATAGGTGATCCATCTCGTATCACTCCTATTGAAGATGTACAGGTTACAGTAGATCTCACCTATGAAGAGGTACCTGTTGCTATTCTAGATCATCATGTTAAGAAGCTAAGGAACAAAGAAATACTTTCAGTTAAAGTACTTTGGAGAAACCAGCAAGCAAAAGAGATCACATGGGAAGCTGGGGATGCAATAAAATTGAAATATCCTCACTCATTTAAAGCTAAAGAGGAAGTCCAACATACAGAAATGGGACACTAATAGGTATGTGTTATTGAATACTTAATGTGCTGTTAAAGTTTGTGCAAGTAGAGGTTCAAACTTGGCTAAGATATCTATTTGTGCTAACATTCGAGGATGAATGTTCCTAAGGGGGGAAGGATGTAACACCCCACACCTTACAATATTGGCACAATGCAAATGTAATATGACATGGTTTGGTCAAATTAGCGCTAATTTTCAAAAGTGCTTGAATCTCGCGTTAATGGGTTATATGTGCATCTAACGCTTAAGAGGGTCAAGTGAATACATGTTCTTTGTCGAAGTGAGGAGGTTACGACCTTAAAATGATGTGAGAGAATTGAGGTGCTTGTAGGACTTAGGAAGCAAGTAGGTGAGTTAGCTACTTGCTTAGCTTAAATTTCTAACTAAACGGAGACGAGACCTGGCGTCGAAATTGTCCAAGTCCGAGTATGAATAAAATTCTTGTTAAGGGCATAACATTGGGCCATGATTTAACATCACATATGGTCTATATTTACAGGACAAGGATGATAGTAAGAAATGCCCAAGGACATCATAAACTCTTGGATACTTTGGGCCCAAAACCAAGTAAGAAAAGTTGGCAAAATAGGGAGCTCAAGTCCATCAACTTGCAGATCCATTTTGTCACAATTTTAATGGACAAGCTGCTGGATAAGCAGCTTATTAATATGTGGTTTAAGATGGTCAAAATACCAAGAGAAGGTCGGCCAGAGTAATAGTATAAAGAGAGGTCATAAGTAGCAAATATCCATTCACTTTTAACTTGGAAAATTTCTGCTTTCTCTCAACTTTATTGTTCTTCTTTCTTCACCTTGAAAAGAAGCTAAATAACTCTCCTAGGGTTCTTGGAGAAGCCTTAAACCTTCAAGTAACTGGTAAGTAAGCTTAAATATGTGTTTAGTATAGTTTTCTTATGAAAAACAAGAATTTTATTTTAGTATGTTGGTGTTGGAATTTCTTGACAGATTGTATACTAAGGATTCTTGTGTACTTTTTCTTGTTAATTAAGAGGTTTTTCTCTTATTGGCTACCTTTATTATGTATTAGTACTTAATTGTGCAACAAATATTGGTTTTACAGTAGTGTAAAAAGGCTGAATAACTACTTTTACAGTCCACAAAATCGAGTCGTTAAATGATATCGCAATTATGTGCTTCGTACAAACTTGTCGACTGTTGGAAAGCAAGTTGTTACTTCACGTCCTTAATCTTTGATTTGTTGTTGTTATGAAACTGGTTCATAGCTGGTTGTGTGTATAAATGTTTCTGGAACAATTAGGTTAAGGTTGGAACTGATTTGGAATTGTTAAGGTCAAAAGGTAGCGAGGAAAGGTAACGTTATGCTGTCCGTTTTTAGATTGCGTAGAATTATGATGTATTGTGCTTTGTGGGCTATTGTAAGGCTTTTGTGGACTTAAAATAGGCTATACATGATGTTTACATTCTAATGTCTATTAGAAAATATGGTTAAGGGCGGAAAGGATAAAGGAATACGCCCGGGTTTATAAACACCCGCTTGTAGCCCATGTATTGTTTTCTTATGTTATTGGGATACCAAGGTGTGCATATTGGCTGCTAATACTAGTTTTATCACCTACTATGTTGTAGATAAATGTTTGAAGGAACGGAAGGTTGTTTTGAGATAGTAAGGAGGTCCGACGACGAGGTATGTAAGGTTATTTGATTTCGTATCACTTGGCATGAAACATAGATCTCTCCTGGGTACATAAAGGCACTTACCAACTCCAACATAACTATCAAGCATGTCTCCACTCTTGTACATGCTCATGTCATTCCATACATAGTCACCTTTAAGACTATATACATGCTTTAATACCAAGTTACACGGGTTCTTGTTACGAAATAAAGTTCATAAGTTGTTCCATTTCATATGCATTTCATTGTTTATCCAATGCACTCTTTCATTTGTCATATTGTCTTATATGATTATCTACATGTCATAAGCTACATATACAGTCCTATAGCTTCAATATTATGGCCATCAAAAGAATCATCTTATAGGTAATTGAAAGATAAAGTATACAGTTTTGACAGGTGGTAGCCCGCTGGGGTTCATGAAGAACCTAGTATAGGGATGATCCCAATTACGGGTGGTAGCCCGAGGGGGTTCATGAAGAACCTAGCATAGGGACGATCCTGATACCGTTTACCACTGATTAGTTGGCCACTTGTTTACAGCTGTGCACAGATGTTACAATACAGATTTTATAGTAAAGGTAAAGTGATACAAATAACATAAAGTACATGATCCCACAGTATAACTAATGGTGGTCCCTGATCTTCCACAGATGCATGGTTTCATTAGAGTTGTTACTTGTTATACAATATATCCTACCATACGTACTCAGTACATTATCCCATACTGACATCCATTACAGGGGATTTGCATTGCATGCTGCAGATACAAGTGCTAGTAGATCTCCCCAGTAGGAGTACATGATATTCAGATGTGGTCACCAAGCTCAAGGTTGCTTCAGGGCTTGTATATGTCTAGAGCTTACGTGTTTTATTGCACAGTTTGTTAAGGAGGGGCCTGTCCCAACCCTTCTCAGATGTTTTTCTTTATGTAGAGGCTTTGTAGACTATGTAAAGTAAAGTGAAGTCATGTCTCGTACTATAGACACCTGGGGCTCCAACGGCCTAGTCGTATACATTTCTTTTTGGCTTGGTATCACTTTTTATCTTATTAAAGGCATGGAAAATGTTGAAAACCCTTATAGTATGTGTAGAATGCGCATAGATACAGGTTGGTTCTCCCAATTCCTTATCGGCAATGGGTGCCAGTCCGCCCTAATGGGACTTTAGGGGGTGACATACCCGGACCGAACATCAATCTTATAGATGTGACTAGTCCCTTGAAGTTGGTAAAAATGATCATCAATCCTTTGTAGCTGGTACTTATTCTTGATGTGACCCTATTAAGTTGCAGGGTAATAATCCACATTCTAGGAAAATCATCTTTCTTCTTTACAAATAACACCGGTGCACCCTAAGGTGATTGGCTTGGCCTAATAAAACCCTTCTCTAATAAATCCTTCAATTTCTCTTTCAACTTCTTTAACTCCGCTAGGGCCATACTGTTGGGGGGGAATAGAAATGGGTTGAGCATCAAGGAGGGGATCTTTGCCAAAATTTATTTCCAATTCGAGAGGAACACTGTGAAATTCATTATGAAAGACATCAAGGAACTCATTAACCATTGGAAACGACTCTATAGGAAGGACTTTGGACTCAACATTCCTAACCCTCACAAGATGATAAGGACACCCCTTAGAAATTCACTTTTCATCATTAATGCAAAAAATAAACCTACCCTTCACTACCACATCATGACTTTCCCACTCAAGGATGTGTTTACTAGGAAATTGGAATTTGACCCTATGGGTTGTAAAATTAATAGAAGCATAATATGGATGCAACTAATCCATCCCAAGAATGATATCAAAATCCACCATATCCAACTCAACAAAATCACAAGGTAGTATTTTATGCAAAATGATAATACGACAATTTCTATAGACCCTTCTAGCAATATTGGATGCACCAACGGGAGTAGACACGTCATATGGCTCACACAAAAATTTGGGTTCAACATGAAACTTTTTGGCAATAAATGGAGTAACAAAAGAAAGAGTGGCACCCAGGTCTATCCATGCATACACATCAGAATCAAAGACTTTCAATATACCGATGATGATATTGGGCACCTTATTTACCCCTTGCCTCTATTGAAGAGCGTAGAACTGATTATACCTTGGGGAACCACCATGTTGACCTGCCCTTCCCAAAGGAACCGCATTTGAACACTGACCTTGTGCACAACTATCTTTACCCCTGTTTTGATTACGAGGATAATAAATCTTCTTGTGACCCACTTCTACACAACTATTGCAAGCATTATTGTCCCTCAAACATGGGTCATTATGGCCTCTACCACACCTTGGGCAAATAGTATTAGGCACAACATCACCACCTCCTTGGGGTCTTGGGTTGTCATTAGCAAACCTTCTTTTCGGAGCATTTCAAGACCCTTGGTCTTGATGCTATTGTCCACCCTTGGGACTTGGGAACCTTCCTTTAAAACAATCCCTCATATCCTCATTACCTCTTCTCTTTCTCAACATTTCCCCCTCCGATTTTTAGGCATAAATCATGAGGCGGAACAAGTCCATATCACCAATCAACTTGGTGGCATGACATTCAACATTTACCAAGTAGGACACACCCATCACAAACTTGTTCATCCTAGAACTTCGCTTGGCCACCATTTATGCAACATATTTATAGAGTTGGTTGAACTTGAGGACATACTACCTCACACTCATAGGCCCTTACTTCAAATTCATGAACTCCATCATTTTGGTCTCCCTTAGCTTAAGAGGGAAGAACTGAGTGAGAAATGCCGCCTTGAACTCCTCCCAAATGACCATTTTTTTCCAGTTCTCCTCCTTCTATTCAGTAAACCATATTTGGGCCAACCCTTTGAGTTAGCAGGATGCTAACTCCACCTTCTCCTCATATATAACCCACATAATAAACATCACTTTTTACACCTCATTAATGAATTCTTGAGGTCCCTCATACAATTTAGGCCCATAAAACTCTAGTGGGTTCATCTTCATGAAATCTTGTACCCTAGATTTTAGAGTAGGAGTATAAGTGGCTTGGGCCCTTGGTTGATGTAACTAGTCACAGCTTGAGCTAGAATGACAGTAGCATCCCGAAACTCTTCATCAGCTAGTTGTCATTCAAGTATACAAGTTTTTCTTTCTCTTGGGATAGGCATAATATATCACAACAAAGAACATTCATTAGGGGAAATCCAAACCTTAACTGCTATAGCACGACATGGATCAAGAAGAAGGGAAACATACTAAAACGCCTCACAGCCTCTTACTCATAGTTGTGATGCACTTCAAAACTAATAAGATGCTAATTGATGTAGTGTGTTGGATGCCTAGGACCATTAACAACCTAGTACTTTGATAACAATTTTGTTATGACCTAAGACTAGGGCCTAGACATAACCCGGCGAATGGGAATCCAAAGGGACCACAAAAAAGCCTTTTAGCATATCATTTATACATCCTTGCTGGGAAAGTAATTAAACAACAATAAGAGAATATAAATAAGGAGAAAGGGACTAACATAAGTCTTTCATTGCATAAATCATCAAAGGAGTCAAAGCTCAAAGCAGATATACGTAATGTGTCGAACAACACCTCAACATAGATTGGGTGGGGGTAAACATAACATTCCAGGCTCACCGTTATATTCTTAAGAATCTGTGCAAAGAAAAGATTCTTTACATGACATATGATCAATAGATATTGTCCTCGGTGTTGAGGACTTACCAAGCTTGCTTCAAGAGATAGTACAAGCTACATGGAGGAGGAGCATGATCAAGTGGAGCTCCGGTTTCTACATGGTAACATATGAAGGCATATAGTATGCATTATTATGTTTGAATTTACTATGCATTTAGGATGCAATGCCACAAGACAAAAGCAAAATAATCAAAATGCATATACGTAGGCAATAGGAAGTATTATAACTATATGGAATGCATGATAAATTCTTAAAGTAAAACATGCTTGTATAGAACATTGTACATGTGTAGGAAGAGACTATCATCATAGACCAAACATCTAATACTTGGAATACAAGGCATAGTACCCCCTTGGGAAGGTGATTGAGGTATCTACCCCTCAATTGGTAGTACGGGCCTAGCCACCTTAAATAAGGTGGTCAAGTTATATACCCCTTAACATGGTAGTACGAGCCTAACACTCCCCGACAAGGTGATCAAGGTATATACCCCTTAATATTGTTGTACGAGCCTAGTAACCATCGAGAAGGTGGTCAAGGCATATACCCCTCAACATGGTAATATGCGTCTAGCAACCCCGACAAGGTGATTGAGGCATAGCACCCCCTCAGCAAGGTGTTGTCACATGCAACACTACAGATACTTCTCATGAAATCAACAAATAAATATATTCTTTTCATCATCATATAGTCACATGACTCATAGCTCATGCAATAGATCATTAATAACTGAAGATCCCTAATCCGGATATTTTATCAAACACTTGGCGATTGTGTAATGCTAGTTCAAAATCATGCAATTAAAGAGTGAAATGATGTGATGTAACTTAATGTAAATCAACTAATCAACACTTGGTAATACCCTCATGAAAGTTACACCAAAAACCCTCATCATATTACATAATGGATCATAAAGTCATAGCTCAAAATATTCTTAAACAGTCACAATTTTATGAAACCTAACTTAATTGATATCTAAATTCATAATAAATAAAACTCATAAGTATATCAACTTGAAAACATGCAATTAATGTAAAGGAGAGGTTGGGCACCATGGATGAAAGGACCTAATGGTTGGACCCCATATACCTCAACTTTGGAGATTCCACTGATGAAGATTAGAATGACAACATGAAGCTTGATTGAATTCCTTAAGATTCAGAATGAGTTTGGGACACTTGAATTTGAGTGAAATATTTGTCAAGTGTTAGAGAGGGTATTAGGGAATGTCTTGAATGACATGATGTTGAAAAATGACTAAGTATAGATGTTATTATGCATAGGAATGCTGAGACCCAAGACCCAAGATCCAAAGGCCTTGGACCGAAATAATAAAACTGCCAAATAATATATAGAAAGTCATTGAATTCAAAATAATAAGAAAGTCAAATTTTTCTATAGTTGCTCTAAAATCAAGGTTACACCCATTTCGTACTCAATTTTTCACCTTAATCATGAATATGAAGTCGGATTTTCGATATCATGCGCAAATTTTAATATATATGGAAATTACCAACATGGGCGTTTTCGAGGAACATTTTCAGGTACTTTTTGGGACGTTTCATAGTTAATGGTTATTCTTGCACACTACGGATATGGGCCAAGTCGCATAGCCAAATTCGCTTGTCACCTATGACAAAGGGCTTGGTGAACTTAAATTTCCGCCCTACATGCTATGCACTAAAAAGGAATTAGGTTATCCGGGGAAATTGAGTCGAGAAAGCATAGGGAATAGAATAGACTAGTTGCTCTCTAATTGACTTTTTCTCATGATAGTTATTTAGGATATTTTGTCTCTTATTATTGCGAACTGGCCCACTCCTTTGGGAATTGAGTTGGCTAACTACTCAGGTTGCATATTGGTAAATTTGTCTTGAGTTTATTTATTCCCTATGGGTTCAACCCTAACCTTGGTTAGGTTCTATTTGTTGACAAAAATCGCTTTATCCTAATAAAAGAGGTATAACTTGGGAGACATCAAGATTTTGGTGTTTTTGCCAGGGAATACAGCTAGACTTAGTGAATTCATGAGTTATTTGAATGTTTAATTCTTAGTCACTTTATTTGACTTTTATTTTTGTTTTTGTTCTTTGCAAGGTGTACAAATGAGTATACCCAACACTCGGAGTTAATGCATTCCCTTAACTCTATTTCATCCAGAGATCAATTAAACTACAAGAAGACTAGTCAAGGATAATGCTAATAACAAGACTAATGCAACCGTAAATAGGAAAAATAATGATGATAATGATAGGAATGAGAACCCACCTCCTTTGAAGGACATTCAAAAGCCTTAGAAGTTCAACGCTAACGCTTACCAATGGAATCAGTACAGGTTGAATCCCATGGATATGGATGTGACTAGAGCTATTGTGTTGCCAGCACTACTAGTAGACACAAAGTTCACAGTCTCTGGTGGGTTTCTTCAGATGCTGTAGAATCATAAGCTATTTGTGGGCTTACCATCAGAGGATCCACATAGCATGTTGCACAATGTGGAATTTGCTTGTAAGAGTGTGATGGGTACATAGAATCTATCTATGGATGCTTTTAGACATCGTGTCTTCCCATTATCCCTTATGGGCAATGCTGCGTCATGGTTATCTGAGGTCACGCAGAGTTCAATCACCAGTTGGGTAGACTTGTAGAAGGCCTTTTTGGAGAGGTACATCCCTAGATCACGGAATCTCAAGTTAAAGGATAAGACTAACAACTTCGAGCAACTTCCTTATGATTTAATAAGCACAACTTAGGAGAGGTTTACAAAATGTTTGAGGAGCGTCCCTGACCACAAGATGGTTGAAGAAACCTTTGTGGAGATCCTCTATCATGCCCTTGATGAAATAGTCAAGCTTGTGCTGACACTGTCGTGAGGGTCATGTTTCTGTATCAACCATTTGCAAGGATTACAGAACCTATAGAGAAAGTGGTCAAGATAAATCGTGGGACAGCAAGATAAAGCTTCCACAAAGAGTTCATATGTTGTCAATATAGTGTCAGAGCAAGCCAAAATTAATAAAGAAATTATGCAACAACCTCTTCAATTTTGTACATGCATGGATGTGGTAATAAAGCCGAACGAAGAAGAGTGAACCCAGTTGTTCACCAACCATCGCATACACCTATGTACGAGGAGCCATACTATGATGAAGATGCTTATTTTGTTAATGATCAGATGGAATCAGGACTATTGGTGCCAATTTAAAGGAAACAAAGGTTAGATTTGTGGTAGAGATGGAGTGTACAAGGACAACCGCAGAGGTTATTGTGATAGGAATAGGGTCTAGATGAAGATTCGTGTGGAAGAGAAAGCTTTAGAAATTGTGCTTATGTGCGATCGCACAACCATGATACAGGTGCAGGTGATTCTGGAATTGAGGGGATATTTGATTGCCCGTTGAAGAAGGCTGATGAAATGCCCCAAAAAAGGTGCCTTGGAAATTTTCATATTCGTAATTTCCATGTATCTCAAAATCCATGCATGATATCAAAAATCTGACATCATATTCGTGATCAAGGGGAAAAATTGAGTGTGGGATGTTTCTAACCCCGATTTTAGAGCAACCTTATCAAAATTTCATATTCCAAAAATTACGAAAAATATAATCTATCCACATCACTGGCGGGACGCTGCCAGTGCACGGACCTATATTTTTTTTGCCCGTTTTACTTATTTAGGTCCAAGCACTTTGGATCTTGGGACTAAGCCTTCCTATGAATAAAAATACCTATACTTAGTCATTATTCAACCCCATATCATACAAGACATTCCCTAAAATCCTCTTTAACACTTAGCCAAATATTTAACCCAAAACTTAAGTCTCCAAATCTAATTCCGGATCTAAGGATTTAATTCAAGCTTCAAGTTCTCAATCAAATCATCATCAAGGAAACCTCCAAAGTTGAGGTATGCGTGTTTCAACCACTTGGTCCTTTCACCCATGGTACCCAACCTTACTTTTTACATAAATTGCTTGTTCCCAAGTTGATTTACATATGGGTCTTATAATGAACTTTGTTACAAACTATGTTTTGGTTTCATAAAATTGTGAATGTTCAAACCTATTTTGAGCTAGGAATCTATGATCCGTTTATGTGATTTCATGAGGGGTTTTGATGTATCTTGAATAAGGTTATTACCAAATGTTGGTGGGGTGTTTTACGTGAATTTTTCTCATATGATTTTACTCTTGAATTATGTGATTTTGTACTAGTATTACACACTCGCCCAGTGTTTAATAAAATGTCCGATTTTGGATTCTTGAGTTTTTGAAGGTCTAAATGTATGGAATATGAGTTAATTGACTTTATGATGATAAAAGGAATGTAAATTTGTGTTGATTCCATGAATAGTATCTATAGTGTTTCAAGTTTACCATGCCTCGTTCAAAGGGTGGTACGCCTGAACAACCATGTTGGGGGGTTTATACCACCTCACTCGAGGGGGAGATAGTGGTAGGTCGTGCAACCTTGTTGGGAGATTTGTATCTCAATCACCTCGATCAGGGGTGGTAGGCCCCTGCAACTATGTTAGGGGGTTTGTACCTCAATCGCCTCGCCAAAGGGGGTGATTAGCCTTGGTTTCTTCCTACACATGTAATATGTTCTATATAATCATGTTTTATTTCAAGCATCATTCATGCATGACATATTGTTACTATGCTCATCCATTGCATATGTGTACGCATTTTTCTTATGTTGCATATCTCTTGTTGCTTTGCATCCTACGTACTTAGAGCATTCAAACATACTAACATATATTTTATGCTTACATGTTGTTACAATGTAGGAACCGGAGTTCTTCTTGATCATGTTCCTCCCCTACGTGGCTACTACTATCTTTGAAGTAAGTATGGTTAGTCCTCAACTCTGAGGATGATATCTTATGATCTTTTGTTAAGAAAATACTCTTTTTCTTTTAGTATGCTTTTGACTATGAGGGTGAGCCCGAAAAGTTGCCTTGACCCCCGCTTAATTCTAGGTTTGGAGGTGTTGTTGGACTAGTTATTCGAGATTTGCTACTTTGGTGATTTGACAACCAGCTCATGAAGAGTTCTGAGATGTTATTGCCATGCTAGCTTAAGTTATGACTAATCAAATCAACTAAGGGGCCCAAGCCCCTCATGGTCCTATTCCGACATATTGGGTAAAGGATTTCATGAGGATTAACCCATCGGAGTTCCATGGTCTAAAGTGGATGAGGACCCTCAAGAATTTATTGATGAGGTGTACAAAGTGTCATTTATCATGGGTGTTAGATCAAAGGAGAAGGCGGAGTTGGCTGCCTACAAACTTAAAGTGGTGGCCCAAATATGGTTCACTCAATAGAAGGAGAAGGGGAACAACAATTTGATCCTTCGGGAGGAGTTTAGGGTGGCATTTATCAGCTGGTTCTTCCGTCTTAAGTTAAAAGAGGCAAAAACTATGTAGTTTATGAATTCGAAGTAAGGGTCCATGAATGTGAGGAAGTATGCCCTCAAGTTCAACCAACTCTCTAAGTATGCTCCACAATTGGTGGCCAAGACAAGGTCTAGGATGAACACGTTTGTGATGGGTGTGTCTGACTTGGTAAATGAAGAATGTCGTGCCACCATATTGTTTGGTCATATGGACTTGTCCCGCCTCATGACTTATACTGAACAATTGGAGGGGGAAAAGTTGAGAATGAGAAGGGGTAATAATGCCAAAAGGGTCAATTTTGATGGTAAATTCCAATGTCTCAAAGGTGTCCCATTCCATCAAGGCTAAGGGTCATCTTTTTCTCCTAATAAAAGGTTTTTCAATGACAACCCAAAGGTCCAAGGTGATGTTGGGGTCGTACCTAATGCTATGTGTACAAAATGTAGTAGGGCTCATAGTGGCCCATGCTTGAGGGATACTAATGCTTGTTATAGTTCTAGGGAAGTGGGGCATAAGGAAATAGATTTTCTATGTAATTACAACAAGGTTAAAAAGGTTTGTCCATAAGGCTAGGGTTGTAATGCAGTTCCTTTGAGGATAGTAGGTCAACAAGGTGGTTCCCTAAGGAACAATCAGTTCTATCCACTCCAAGGGAGACAAGGGGTCCATGAGCTACCCAACATCGTCTCTGGTATGTTAAAAGTCTTTGATTTATATGTGTATGCATTGATAGAATCGGGTGCCACTCTTTTTTCTGTTGCTCCTTTTGTTGCCAAATAGTGTCTTGTTGAGCCTGAATTGTTGTGTGAGTCTTATGAGGTGTCTACTCCCATTGGTGCATTTATTGTTGCTATAAAGGTCTATAGAAGTTGTCCCATTTGCATCTTGCATAAAATAATTCCTTCTGATGTTGAATTGGATTTGGTGGATTTTGATGTCATTCTTGGGATGGATTGGTTGCATGCATATTATGCCTCTATTTATTGTAGAACTCGAAGGGTCAAATTCCAATTCCCAAATTAACCCATCATTTAGTGGGAGAGTCATGATGTGGTGGTCAAGGGTATTTTTATCTCTTGCATTAATCCCAAAAGATGATCTCCAAGGGGTGTCTCTATAATCTTGTGAGGGTTAAAGATATTGAGTCCAAAGTCCTTCCCGTAGAGTTAGCTCCGGTAGTGAATGAGTATCTTCGTTTCTTACCTAATGACCTTCCTGGTGTTCCTCCCTATAGGAAAATAGAGTTTGGTATAGACCTCATTCCCGATACGCAAGCCATTTCTATTCCCCCTTCATATGGCCCCAGCGAAGTTAAAGGAGCAATTGAGGGACTTGTTAGAGAAGGGTTTTATTAGGCCTAGCCAATCACCTTGGGGTGTACCACTGTTGTTTTAAAGAAGAAGGATAGGTACCTTATAATGTGTGTTGATTACTGGTAACTTAATAGGGTCACAATGAAGAATAAGTATCATCTACCAAGGATTGATGATTTATTTAACCAACATCAATGAGCTAGTCACTTCTATAAGAAGGATCTTCGGTCTGGGTATCATCAAGTGAAGATGATGGATTGTGACATTCCCAAGACAGCATTTCGGACAAGGTATGTGCATTATAAGTTTGTGGTTATATCTTTTGGGTTGACCAGTGCACTAGCTTTCTTCATGGATCTTATGAATAAGGTTCTTAAACCATACCTTGATTTATTTTTTATGATCTTCATTGATGATATCTTGATGTACTCTTATAGTGAGGTGTCACGCTCCAAGTCCCGTTAGGGCAGACCGACACCCATTGCCAATAAGGCTCTAGAGTATTAACCTATGTTTATGCACTTTCTATACATTTTATAAAGGATTTCTATATATAACATGTCTTTATGCAAGTACACAGTGACACAAGCCAAAAGGAAATGCATGTGACTAGGCCGTTGGGGCCACGGTGTCGAAAGTACAAGACATGATCATACTTTAATTTACATAGTCTATAAAGCCTCTAGATAAGATAAAATAATGAATAAGGGTTGCGACAAGCCCTGCCTCAAATAACTACATAATACATACATATAAACTTTAGACACACACAAAGCTCCGGAGAAACTTGGAGCTTGGTAACGACAACTGAATGTCCTGAACTCTACTGGGGTGATCTACTAGCTCCTATACTTGGAACATGAAACGCAGGTCCTCCGTAAGGGACATTAGCATGAGATAATGTACTATGTAAGGTGTGAAATACTGTATATGAAGTAACAACTTCAAATGAAACTATGTACTGGTGTGGAATAAGAGACCACCTGTAAATATACTTTGGGAATGTACACTCTATGTTCTTTATATTGCTTTACATTTACTGTAGAATCTATGTACATTAGATACTGTAAATGACCAGCTGATCAGTGGTTAACTGTATCGGGATCATCCCTGGCTAAGTTCTTCCTTAACCCCTCGGGCTACCACCCCGTGATAGGATCGTCCCTGGCTAGGTGATGCTTCTACCCCTCGGGCTACCACCCATAAAAAAACCATATAGTTTATCTTTAAATTATCTTTGAGATTATTCTTTTGGTAGTTATAATATTGAAGCTATAAGTCTTTATATACAGCATGTGACACATAAATAATCATACAATACCATGTGGAAATGAAAAGGGTATGTTACATAGACAATGAAATGCGCACGAAATGAAGCAACTCATAAACTTTGTTTAGCAACAAGAACTCATGTACATAGTATCCATATATGTATGTAGATGTGAAGGTAACTATATATATATATATATATATATATATATATATATATATGAGCACATTAACATGTAAAAGGGTGGATACATGGCTGGTTGTCATGTTGGAATAGCTAAATGCCTTTACTTACTGAGGGATCTATGTTTCATGCCAAATGATACGAAATCAAGTAGCCTTACATACCTCGTTGTATGCCCTCGTTAGTACCTTGGAGTGGATGATTTTCCCTCAAATATTTATCTACAGTACATTAGGCATTAAAACTGGTATTATCAGCAACACAACACTTTTAGGCAGTCCAATATCATAAAAATGGTCACGCGGACAACAAGCTTCCAATTAGTGATGCAAAGTCATTTCTTCAACCCTTTCACTTATAAACGTATTTTATAACAACCATTCTTATGTACATGTCATGTAAACCTTATTTTCAAACCATTAACAGTCCTACAACAGCACACAAAGCACAACACATAATAATTCTTCACAATATACAAACAAGCATCATAACGTTATATCCTTTCACCGCACTTTGACGTCAACAATCCTGAAACTATTTTAACTTTAGCTAACTTGTATACAATGTTTTACCACATAAAACCAGTATTAATATAGTCCAAAAATAGACCAAAAATAGGGGAAGGCCGTGGAACAACATACTACAATTCTACACAACCTACAAATGGACTGTATAACATTACCTCCCTTCGCTACATTTCAACGTAGACAATTCCAAACCTTTTCCAATTTTCACCAAACTATCAAACAATATTTACACATAAAAATAGTTCTAATACAGTCTTATAACAGCACCCAATAAGTCATTAAGTACATGAGCCAATAGTTTTAAATCCAACTATCCACAATTTCCAATCAACATTACACTTAAGATAGCAAATAAAACTCTTTTGTTAAATGAAATAACAAACAGGGCATCAGCCTTAGGTGTATATATATAAATCAAGCTATGTTAAGAACATCAAATTCTGTTCATAATACACCCCATAAAACATTTAGAAATCACTAAAACAAAAGGAAAGAGTGCAGCAATTTTCTGAACACATGTTGTCTAGAATTTTCCAGGATAACATACTATCATATACTTCTTGATTTTCATGAAGGAATCATACTAAATACACAAATATAGTTACTTACCTTTATCTTCAAGGTTTAGAGCCTCCTCTAGAACCCTAAAATCTCCTTTGGCTGCTGCTTTGTTAGGTTAAGAAAAGAGTGGAGAGAAAGTTAGGAAAGTTGAATGTTTTTTTTCTAAGTGTAAGAATGCAAATTGGTTGTTTGTAACTCCTTCTTGAAGGGATGATTTCGACAAATTTATTTGAGAATTTTGACCAAATAATACCTCATTCACTTTGGCTAATTATTCAGCAGCTTAGTCCCCAAAATTGGGTCAAAATGGGCATCACATTCTAATGGACTTTGGCTGCCAATTCCAGCTTTCCTCTTAAATACGTTTTTGGCCCAAATAGACAAGTGGTTTGGGATATACTTGGGCTATTATTATACTCTTCTTGGACTGAAAATAAGGTCCATTTATGATGCTAAAACATGGGATAAAATTACACCCTTAAAATGGATTTTATTCGTCATTGAACTTGGACAAATTTGACGTCGAACCTCGTCTCCATTTAGCTAGCAAATTCAAGGTAATCAATTTGGTGACTCACCTACTAGATTATTAATTAATACAAACACGTTGATTCTCTTTCTTTGTTTAGGGTTGTGATATCCTCAATTTTACACAGAACACATATACACTCGACCTTATTAAGTGTTAGATGCCCATATCGCCCATTAACACGAAAATCAAGCACTTTCAAGAATTGACACTACTTTGACCAATCCATATCATGATTTATTCATATAGCATTAGTATATGTAAAATATGGGGTGTTACATCCTCTCCCCCTAAGGAACATTCGTCCTCAAATGTTAGCACAATTGGGTAGTTTAACCATATATAAACCTTTATTTAGACAAACTTTTGAGAACAAAATAAGCATTCATTTACACATACCTATTCGTGTTCCAATTCTGCATGTTGGGCGTCCTTTTTAGCTTCAAACAAATGAGAGTATTTTGACTTCATCGCATCTTCGGCCTCCCAGGTTATCTCTTCTACTTGCTGATTTCTCCAAAGTACCTTCACTGAAGCTATTTTTTTATTCCTCAGCTTCCTAACTTGATGATCCAGAATAATAATAGGTACCTCTTCATAAATGAGATCTTCTGTAACCTGCACGTCCTCGATAGGGGTGATACGTGATGGGTTACTTATGCATTTTCGAAGCATTGATACATGGAAAACCAGATGAACCATTGAAAGCTCTTGGGGTAGCTCTAGCTCATATGCAACCTTCCCGATCTTCTTAATAATCTTATACGGACCTATGTAACATGGGCTTAGTTTTCCTTTCTTACCAAACCTCATAACCCCTTTCATTGGAGAAACCTTTAAAAATACCTAATCTCCTATTGAAAATTCCATCCCTCTTCTTCTAGCATCCGTATATGATTTAAGACAACTTTGGGTTATTTCTAGTCGCTGTAATATTACCTTAACTTTTTCCATGGCTTGGTATACTAGATCTGGCCCAAGTAAGGTGGCTTCACCCACCTCAAACCATCCAATTGGCGACCTACACTTCCTTCCATGCAAAGGTTCATAAGGTGCCATCTTGATACTTGAATGGTAGCTATTATTATAGGAAAATTTAATAAGGGGTAAATGTTCCACCCAACTACCTTAAAGTCCAATGCACAAGCTCACAACATATCTTCAAGTGTCTGAATGGTGCGTTTTACTTGACCGTCTATTTGAGAGTGGAATGTTGTGCTCAAATTTACTTGTGTTCCTAAAATCCTTTGGAAATACTTCCAAAACTTTGCAGTGAATTGAGCCCCTCGATCCGATATAATAGAGATTCGGACTCAATATAGCCTGACTATCTCTTTAAGGTACAGTTTGGCATACTCCTTCGCTATATAATCACTCTTGACAGGTAGGAAATGTGCTGACTTTGTGAGTCTGTCAACTATTATCCATATAGAGTCATACTTCGAAAATGAGCTAGGCAAACCTGTAACAAAGTCCATATTGATCATATCCTACTTCCAAGTTGGAAGTTCTGTACATTGCATATAACCTCCTAGCTTTTGGTGTTCTACCTTCACTTGTTGACAATTTGGACATTGAGCCACAAATTCTACAAGGGCCTTTTTCATGCCTCCCCACCAAAATGCTCCCTTCAGGTCATGGTAGATCTTAGTCGATCCTGGATTGATAGAATATCAGAAATGGTGGGCTTCTTCCACTATCCTCCTTCTTACCCTATTAATATCAGGCACGCATATTCTATTTTGGCAATGAAGTACTCTATTTTGTGTAAGGTCAAAGCCCTTTATCGCACCTTGACTGACCTTTTCCTTGAGTTGTAGTAGAATAGGATCCTCGAACTATTTTTCTTTCACCTCCATTACCAATGAAGACGTCACTGCATTATGTACAACAACCCCTTCCTTTGGGGTTTCAAGAAGGCGAACCCCTAAACCAGCTAGTTGATGTAGATCCTTATCAATCCCTAGACTAACCAAAGCCTGGTCACCAGTAGTCATTACTGCCTTACGACTCAGAGCATCAGCTACCACATTTGCCTTCCCTAGATGGTATAGTATATCAACATCATAATCCTTTATCAGCTCCAGCCATCTCCGTTGTCTTAAGTTCAGGTCTTTCTGCTTAAATTTGTATGGAAAACTCTTATGATCAGTATATATATCAACGTGAACCCCATACAAATAATGGTGCCATAGTTTCAAAGCAAATACAATCATTGCTAGCTCAAGATCATGAGTTGGGTAATTCTTCTTATATGGTCGTAGTTGTCTGGATGCATAAGCAATTACCCTACCATGCTATGTCAGCACACACCCTAAGCCAAATCCAGAAGCACCCCAATACACTGCATACCCCTCGGTGCCTTCTGGAAGTACCAGCACAGGTGCAGAAGTTAGCTTATTTTTCAGTTCCTGGAAGCTCCTTTCACATGTATCATTCCATTGGAACTTGGTTGCCTTATGTGTCAACTTTGTTAGAGGTGCAGAAATGGAAGAAAACCTTCAACAAATCTCCTGTATTAATCTGCGAAACATAGGAAGCTTCGAGCTTTCGTGGGCGTCGTTGGACTTGGCCAATCTTTCACAGTATCTATCTTTTGTGAGTCAACTCTTATTCCCTCCTTAGACACAATTGACCCAAGAATGCTATTAGCCAAAATTTACATTTAGAAAACTTGGCATACAACTGTCGATCACGAAAAACTATAAGACTTGTCGTAAGTGAATTTCATGATCCTCTTCTGACCTTGAGTATACCAAAATGTCATCTATAAACACTATCACAAACACATCCAAGAATGGCTTAAATACCCTATTCATCAGATCCCTTAAAACAGTTGCTGCATTCATTTACCCAAATGACATAACAAGAAATTCAAAGTGATCATATCGTGTTCTAAAAGCATTCTTAGGTATATCTTCCTCCTTCACCCTCACTTGGAGATATCACAATCTCAGGTCAATTTTTGAAAAGCATTTGGCACCCTGTAACTGATCAAATAAATCATCAATCTTGGGGTGGGGGTATTTATTCTTAACTGTCACCCTATTCAATTGTCGATAGTCGATACACATTTTCAAGATGCCATCCTTTTTGCGTATAAACAACACTGGTGCACCCTAGGGAGACATACTAGGTCTTATAAAACTCTTCCCCAATAAGTCTTTCAATTGCTCTTTTATTTCACGCAACTATGCCGGGGCCATTCTATATGGAGGTATAGAAATAGGTTGGGTTCCTAGAAGTAAGTGAATACCAAAATCTATTTCTCGTTGAGGAGGTAAGCCTGGAAGTTCATTAGGGAACACATCAACAAATTCATTCACTGCTGGGACTGATTGAAGAGTTGGCGATTCCGCCTCCATATCCCGTACTCTAACCAAGTGACATATATATCCCTTAGACATTATCTTTATGGCCTTCAAATAAGAGATAAACTTCCCCTTTGGTGCCTCAACATTGCCTTCCCATTCAAGAACTGCCTTATTTGGAAAGTGGAAGTACACTTTCTTAGTTCGGCAGTTCACGGTGGTATAGCAAAAGGATGACCAATCCATACCCATTATAACATGAAATTCCATCATTTCTAACTCAATAAGGTCAGCCAATGTGTCACGGTCACAAATGGTTGCTACACAACCACAATAAACCCTTCTAGCCATAATAGATTCAACGGTTAGTGTAGACACTTCAAATGGTTATTCAATAATTTAGGTATTCTCTTAAGCTTCCCAGCAACTAGTGGGATGATGTATGATAGTGTAGAACTAGGGTCAATTAATGCATATACATTATCAGAGAATATGGACAATGTACTTGTGAACACATCAGGTGAACCTTCGAAATTTTGCTGACTCCCCAAACCATAAGTGCGATTGGACCCCGCTAGAGCTAGCTGCCCCTCTAACACCTCCACTATGACCCATAGGTGCTTGCTTACCCCTACTTAATGGAGGAACTGTCGATGATGATGCAACAGCTAACCTAGTAGATTATGCTATATTACCCATATGCCTCCTCGGGCAATCTATCATCATGTGCCCTGGCGCACCACACCAATAACAACCATCTGTCCCAACACAATATATACTTGGATAACTTCATCCGCACTATTTACGAGGCTTCCTAGGAGTCACTGGCTAGCCTGTCAATCCCCCTGTTATCCGTGTACCTTGCCCTCACCCTATTGACCAAACTGATTACTTGTAGACCCTTGAAGTTGTGGTGGAGCACTTGCTACGGAATAGGAGAATGATGTCCTAGGCAGTTTGTTAGAAAATAGATGCCTAAACTCACCTTGGGATGGTGTAAACTATCCTGAAGATTTGCTCCTCTTGGACTGCGCGCTTTCTAACTCCTGTGTCCTCCTCATTTTTATCCTCCAATTTCTGCGCAAAAGCTTGCATTCTCGCTATATCTATGTCATTATTCAATACAGCAATGGTACATTCTCTGACCAAATACTTATCCAATCTATCTACATACCGATGAACTCTGTCTGCCATAGTAGCAACTAAATTAGGGGCATACCTGGACAGGGAATTAAATTAGAGGCTATACTCCGTCACACTCATATTTCCTTGGTGGAGGTTCATAAACTAATCTTCACGGGCCTCTCGAATCTCTAATGGCAAGTAATGGTCAAGAAAGCCCTCTCTGAATGCTTTCCAGGTAGTTGGAGGAGCATCGATATCTTTGGATTGCTTCTAGGTTTCATACCATAATACTGCCACACCCTTCAACCTGTATGTTGCTAACTCGACCGCTTTCGTAACACTCACATGCATGACATCTAAAGTGCACTGAATCTGATTAATAAAATCTTGGGGATCTTTATTAGGATCACACCCAGTGAAGGATGGAGGGTCCAAATTAAGGAAGTCACGTATCCTCAAGCCAGCTGCCCCCTATTTGCAGTACCTGCATCTATAATTGGACCTTTTTATCGTTGGCTTTGGCCAGCAACTATGTGAGTTAGTAGTTGAATTGCATTTCGCAGATCTTGCACTGTAGCATCAATAGATGGTTCTCGCAGATCTTGCACTGTAGCATCAATAGGTGGTTTTGGGGGAATTTCTTTATTTCTACTTTCATTTGGAGTTGGAGGGTTAGAGATGTCCGTGACAGTGACTCATCTTGAGCCTCATTTCATTGTCTCATATGTCTAGGAGAACCAGCCACTACTTCTACTACCCTTCCTTTACCTCTGCTCTTCCTGGTTTCTGGCATACTTGCTGGCTGTACAAAATAATTTATGAGTTAGACATAATTCAGCTATCTCTATGACATGATCTAAAGAATGAAAAGAAAGTAACAACTCCTAAATGCCACATAGCCTCCTACTTATAAATGTGGTGCACAACACATTGATAAACAGGACTCTACATTGACACAATTTTGTAGACTCCCTAGGACGACCCTGCTCTGATACCACTTCTATTACGCCCCAAGTCCCGTTAGGGCCGATCGGCACCGATTGACGATAAGTCTTGGGAGAACCAACCTATGTTTATTCACTTTCTATACATTTTATAGAGGATTTTTATATTTAACATGTCTTTATGCAAGTACACAGTGACACAAGCCAAAAGGAAATGCTTGTGACTAGGCCATTGGGGCCACGGTGTCAAAAGTACAAGACATAACCACACTTTAATTTATATAGTCTACAAAGCCTCTAGATAAGAGAAAATATCAAATAAGTGTCAGGACAGGCCCCGCCTCAAATAACTAGACAATACACACATATAAACTTTAGACACACACAAAGATCTGGAGCAACATGGAGCTTGGTAACAGCTGAATGTCCTGAACTCTACTGGGGTGATCTACTAGCTCCTATACCTGCAGAATGAAATGCAGGTCCTCCATAAGGGATGTCAGTACAAGATAATGTATTGAGTATTAAGGCATGAAATATTATATATGAAGAAACAACTTCAAATGAAACTATGCACTGGTGTGGAATAAGAGACCACCTATAAATATACTTTGGGAATGTATACTTTATGTTCTTTATATTGCTTTACCTTCATATATAATCTGTGTACATCATGTACTGTAAATGACCAGCTGATTAGTGGTAAATTGTATCTGGATCATCCTTGGCAATGTTCTTCCTTAACCCCTCAGGCTACCACCTGTGATAGGATCGTCCCTGGCTAGGTGATGCTTCCACCCCTCGGGCTACCACCCATAAAAAAAAACCGTCTACGTTATCTTTCAATTACCTTTGAGATTATAGTTTTGGTGGTCATAATATCGGAGCTATAACGCTATATATGCAGCATGTGACACATAAATAAACATACAGTACAATGTGGAAATGAAGAGGGTATGTTACATAGACAATGAAATGCGTATGAATTGAAGCAACTCATGAACTTTGTTTAGC
>JAOTQR010130623.1:0-60449 GCA_025774065.1 Solanum ossicruentum | reverse complement strand
CTCTAATTTGCCCAATGACCAATTAGGTCCCAAACTTTACTATTTTAAATCCAATTAAGGACTTCCGACTTCAATTTTTAAAATTACACTTTCCAACTGCTCCAAAACCTTATAATCAGGCACCGAACTTAATTCCATTAAATTACAATTTGTTGACAAAATTTTCAAAACGACACTTCGCCCCAGTTACTTTAATTACGGGTTCTAACAGGAAATGTGAAACATCCTAAGTCCCGAAATTCCCCCGTAGCTATGTCATACTTACCTGCCCCTTAGTCTTTAATTATTTTCTATATGTTATGTGAATCCATGTTAAAACCATTTCCTATTATATCACTACAACTCGAGTCCTACTTTCCCATCCCTTAGAACTATGTGTTTACTTTTGAATACGCTTTTGAACAGATGATGTGAGTTTTGGTACTTTGACACTTATTTGGGGACTCTTTAGTTCCCATTCTATAACACCCCACATTTAACATGTTCTAATGCTATGTAAGTGAAACATGGTATGGTTTGGTCAAATTAGCACCAATTCTTAAAAGTGCTTGAACCTTGTGTTAATGGGCGATATGTGCGTCTAACGCTTAAGAGGGTCAAGTGTATACATGTTTTGTGTTAAATTGAGGAGCTCATAGCCCTAAACAAAGTAAAAGAATTGAGGTGCTTGTAGGACTTAATAAGCTTGTAGGTGAGTTACCTATTTGCTTAGCTTAAATTTGCTAGCTAAACCGAGCCGAGGCCCGACATCGAATTTGTCCAAGATGGATTATGAATAAAGTTCATGTTAAGCGGGTAAATTTAGCTCATTTTTTAGCATCATAAATGGAACTAATTTTCAGTCCAAGAAGAATGTAAAAAGGGCCCAAGTGTAACAAAACCCACTTGACTATTTGGGCCTAAAAGTAATTAAGAAGAAAGCTGAAAAATGGGCAGCCAAGGTCCATCAAATTTGAGACCCATTTAGGCCCAATTACGAGGGACAAGCTACTGCAAAACAAGTGTATTAACAGGTGTCCATGTGTGGGCAAAATTTCAAGAGAAAATCGTTCAAATAAGTCTTTAAAAATGGCTCAAAAGCAGCCCTCTAGTCATTTCCAATTGAAACAAGTTTTCAGTTTTTCGAACAAGTTTTTAGTTTTTCAAAAGACTCTTATCTTCTCTTTATTTCACTTTACCAAAAATCTATTGCAAGCTTCTAAGGTTCTTTAAGGAAACCATAATGTTGAAGGCAAAGGTAAGTAATCATGAAAAACAAGAAGTATATGCTAGTATGTTGTGCTGGAAATTCTGGACAGCATGTGTCCTAAGTAATATTGTGAACGTTTCGTGCTGTTCAAGAGTTTTTTCTCTTAATTAGTTTGCTGAGTTATGAAGTAAGACTCATGTTTTAGAAAGGTATATTTTCTTAGTCACGTAATTGAGCTGCTACACTACTCTTACAGTCCACAAAAGTTAGTCCTTATAGTATATCGCAATTGTGTTCTTAGTATGAACTTGTGAACTGTTGGATAGAAGGCTTTTTCCTCACATCCTTCATGATGGCTTTGGTACTGTTATAAGACTTTTTTAGGCTATTTTTATGTATGGATGTGTTGAGAACAATTTAGGTAAAGTTAAAATAGGTTCGGGATTGTTGACATCGAAGTGTCGAGAAAGGATGTAACGTTGTGCCGTTTGTTTGTATGTTGTGAAGAATTGTTATGTGTTGTGTCTTGTGGGATGTTGTAAGACTTTTAAGGGTCTGAAATAAGATGTACATGACATGTACCTAAGAATGGTTTTTAGAAAATATGATTATAAGTGAAAAGGGTGAAGAAATTTCTTCGCGTCGCTAATTAAAGGTTTGCTGCCCGGATATTAATTTTTATTGTATTGGGCTGCTCAGAAGTGTTTTGTCACTACTAATACTAGTATTATTGTCTAATATACTGTAGATGAATATTTGAGGGAAAACTCAGCCACCCCAAGGTAGTAATGAGGTCATATAATGAGGTATGTAAGGCAACTTTATTTTGTATCGTTTGGCATGAAACATAGATCCCTCCTTGGTACATAAAGGCATTTACCAACTCCGACACAACTACTAACCATGTCTCCACTTTTTCACATGTTCATATGTTTCCATACATATTCAACTTAATATAAGCATACATATGTGGATACAAAGTTACATGAGTTATTATTGCTAAATAAAATTCACGAGTTGTTCCATTTCATAGGCATTTCAATATTTATGTAACATACTCTCTTCATTGCCATATTGTCTTGTATGATTATCTACACGTCATATGATGTATATATAGTCCTAAAGCTCTAATATTGTGACCACCAAAAGAATCATCTCAAAAGTAATTGAAAGATAAAGTATATTGCTTTTTGATGGGTGGTAGCTTGAGGGGTGGAAGCATCACCTAGTCAGGGACGATCTTGTCATGGGTGGTAGCCTGAGGGGTTAAGGAAGAACCTAGCAAGGGACGATCCCGATATAGATTTACCACTGATCAGTTGGTCATTTGTATTACAGCTGTGCACAGATTATGACCAAACAATTATGACCACATGAGAAAAATTACCCAACTCATGATCTTGAGCTAGCAGTGGTTGTATTTTCCTTGAAAATATGGTGCCATTATTTGTATGGGGTTCACGTTGACATATATACTGATCACAAAGAGCTTTGCAATACATCTTTAAGTAGAAAGACCTACACTTAAGACAACGAAGATAACTGGAGCTAATAAAGGATTACAATGTTGATATACTATACCATCTGGGGAAGGAAAATGTGGTAATCGATGCTCTGAGTCGTAAGGCAACTATAAATATTGGTGACCAGGCTATGGTAAGTGAAGGCGCAACTAAGGATCTATGACAACTAGTTGTTTTGGGAGTTTGCCTTCTTGAAACTCCAAAGGAAGGTGTTAGTGTACATAATGCAGCAGTATCTTCATTAGTAACGACCACCACTTCTATTCCCCTCCTTTTACCTTTTTTCTGCCTTGTTTCTGGCATATTTGTTGTACAAAAGAATGTAGGACTTAGACATAATGCACCTATTACACTTGACTTTATGGCAAGATCTAAAGAATGGAAAGAAAGTAACAACCCCTAAATGCCACAAAGCCTCCTGCTTATAAATGTGGTGCACAACACACCGATAAACAAGATTCTACATAGGCATGGCTTTGTAGACTCCCTTGGACGACCTACTCTGATACCACTTCTATCACGCCCCAAAGTCCCGTTAGGGCGGACTTGCACCCGTTGCCGATAAGGCTCGGGAGAACCAACCTGTGTCTATGCATTTTCTATACATACTATAAGGGGTTTCTACGTTTGACATGCCTTTAATAAGATAAATTGTGATAACAATCCATAAAGAAAAACGTATGACTAGGCCGTTGGGTCCCTAGTGTCTATAGTACGAGACATGACTTCACCTCGCTTTACATAGTCTATGAAGCCTCTAAATATAGAAAAACATCTGATAAGGGTCAGGACAGGCCCCACCTCAACAAACTGTGCAATAAAAACTTGTAAGCTCTAGATATGTACAAAGCCCCGAAGCAACCTGGAGCTTGGTTACAGCAGCTGAATATCCAGTACTCCTACTGGGGATATCTACTAACAGCTGTACCTGCAGCATGAAATGCAGGTCCCCCGTAAGGGATGTAAATACTAGATAATATACTGAGTATGTAAGGTAGGATGTACTATATATCAAATAACAACTCAAATGAAACTGTACACTGGTGTGACATAAGAGACCACGTTTAGTTATACTGTGGGATCATGTACTTTATGTTTATTTTACTTTACCTTTATTGTAAAATCTGTGCACAGTTGTAATACAAATGACCAACTGATCAGTGGTGAAACTGTATTGGTTTCGTCCTTGGCAAGGTTATACTCAACCCCTCGGGCTACCCCCCATTGATAGGATCGTCCCTGGCTACGTTATACTTAACCCCTCGGGCTACCATCTATCAAAAACTGTATAATGTATCCTTCAATTACCTTTGATATGATTCTTTTTGTGGTCACAATATTGGAGCTATAGGACTGTGTATGTAGCATGTAACATGTGGATAATTACACAAGACAATATGACAATGCAAAGAGTACATTACACAAATTATGAAATGCGTGTGAAATGGAACAACTCATTAACTTTATAGTGAAACAGGAACTTATGTAACTTGATACCCAAACATGTACGCAGGTTTGAAGGTGACTATATGCGGAATCATATGAACATGTAAAAGAGTGGAGACATGGTTAATAGTTGTGTCGAAGGTGGCAAATGCCTTTATGTACCAAGGAGACATCTATGCTTCATGCCAAGTGATACAAAATCATGTAACCTTACATACCTCGTCGTCGGACCATGTTACTAAACTCAAGATAACCTTCCCTTCCTCCAAATACTTATCTACAACATAGTGAGGGATAAAACTAGCATTAGAAATCAATAGACATATCTTGGCAACCCAATGACATAACAAAACAACACATGGGTAGCAAGCGGGTGTTTATAAACCCAAGCGTGTTCCTTAAACCTTTCCACCTCTAATTGTAATTTCCAACACACATTCACACATAAACATCATGACAAGCTTATTTTAATGCCATAGAAGCCTTATAACAACCCACAAAGCACAACACATCACAATTCCACACGATCTAAAAACGGACATCATAATGTTACCTTCTTTCGCTATATTTCGATGTTGACAATTCCAACTCCAACCAAATTATTCCAGCAACATTTAGAAATACGACTTTAACTAGTCCCCAAACAATAGAGAATCAGCCATTAAGGATGTGAGCTAATAGCGTTATATACAACAGCCCACAAGTTCTAATCAACATAATGCTTAAGATACACGATAAAATGTGCTTGTTAAATGAAGCCAAAATCAGGGCATCAACCTTAGAGTGATGTTTATATCTCAAACCATGTTAAGAACACCAATTTTGCTTCGTAATACAACTTACAAACCATAGAAAAATCACCAAACAAAAAGGAAAAGGTGCAGCAACTTCCTGCACAGAATTTGTCCAACAATTTCTGCAAGCGTAACTAGCATCTATTTCTTGTTTTTAATGATGAAACTATACTGAATACAAAACCATAATTACTTACCTTAGTCTTCAAGGTTTATAGGCTCCTTAAGAACCATATAAGAGTCATTTGGCTGCTTCACAAAGTTGAGAAAAGCTGAGAGGAAATTTAGAGAAAAAAACTTTTTTTTTGTGGACTCAAGTGAACCTTATTTGTGGAGCTGCTTTGGAGCTCTTTATAAAGAGGTCTTTGGCCGAACGTTTCTTGACTTCTTGACCATATTATACCACAAATTATTAAGTGTCTTGCCCACCAGCTTGGCCCTCAAGCTTGGGCCTTTTTGGAGCACCAATTTGATGGACTTGTGCTGCCTACTTTCAGCTTTCTTCTTCACTTGGGTTGGCCTAATTTGTTAAGTGTTTTGTGATGTCTTTGGGCCCTTTTTATTATACTTCTTCAGATGACAATGTAGCCTCTTTATGATGCTAATACATGGGCAAAAGTTACACCCTTGACACGGACTTTATTCTTAATTGAGTTTGGACAAATTCGACGTCGAGTCTAGTCTCCATTTAGCTAACAAATTTAAGCTAAGCAAGTAGGTGACTCACCTGGTAGATTCTAAGTCCTCCAAGGACCTCAATACTCTTCATTTTAAGGCTGTAATCTCCTAAATTTGACACAAAACATGTATACACTCGACTCTCTTAATTGTTAAATGCCCATGTAGCCCATACACGAGATTCAAGCACTTTTAAAATTTAGGGTCAATTTGACCAAACCATGTCATGTTTCATTTGCATTGTGCCAATATTATAAGGTGTTGGGGTGTTACAATAGGATATGATCAATATGGATTTTGTTACCAGTTTGCCTTGCTAATTTCAGATGTTTGACTCAATATGGGTAATAGTTAATAGACTCACAAAGTCACCACACTTCTTACTTGTCATGAGTTATTATACAGCTGAAGAGTATGCCAAGCTTTCCCTCAACGAGACAGTCAAGCTATATAGAGTCTCAGTCTCCATTATATCTGACCGAGAAACTCAATTCACTGTGAGGTTTTGGAAGTCTTTCCAAAGGAGTTTAGCGACACAAGTAAATTTGAGTACAACATTCCACCCTCAAATAGACGACAAGCAGAAAGCACCATTCAGACACTTGAAGGTATGTTACAAGCTTGTGCATTGGACTTTAAAGGTAGTTGGGTGGACCATTTTCCACATATTGAATTTGCCTATAATAATAGCTACCACTCAAGTATAAAGATGAAACCTTATGAAGCTTTGTATGGAAGGAAGAGTAGATCGCCAATTTTATGGTTTGAAGTGGGAGAAACCACCTTGCTTGGGCTAGATTTTGTACAACAAGCCATGGAAAAAGTTAAGGCAATATAGCAGCGACTAGAAACAGCCCAAAGTCGTCACAAATTGTATGCGAATGCTTAAAGGAGAGGACTGAAATTCTCAGTAGGGTATTGGGTATTTTTAAAGGTGTCTCCAATGAAAGGGGTTATGAAATATGGTAAGAAAGAAAAACTAAGCCCATGTTACATAGGGCCATATAAAATTATTATGACGTTCTGGCAGGTTGCATATGAACTAGAGCTACCCCAAGAGCTTTCAATGGTTCATCCTATTTTCCATGTCTCAATACTTCAAAAATACATAGGTGACCCATCCCGTATCACTCATATTGAGGATGTGCAAGTTACATAAGATCTCACATAGGAAGATGTACCTATTTCTATTCTAGATTGTCAAGTTAAGAAGCTAAGGAATAAAGAAATAGCTTTAGTGAAGGTACTCTGGAGAAACCAGCAAGTAGAAGAAATAACATGGGAGGCTGAGGACGGGATTAAATCAAAATATCCTTACTTATATGAAGCTAAAGAGGAAGTACAACATGCAGAATTTGGGCACTAATTGGTACGTGTGATTGAATACTAAGTGTATTGTCAAAAGTTTGTTTAGATAAAGGTTTTAACTTGGTTAAGCTATCCAATTGTGCTAACATTCGAGGACGAATGTTCCTTAGCGGGGGAAGGATGTAGCACCCCACATTTACTTGTACTAATGCTATGTAAGAGAAACATGATATGGTTTGGTCAAATTAGCAACAATTCTTAAAAGTACTTGAATCTCATATTAATGGGTGATATATGCATCTAACGCTTAAGAGGGTCGAGTGTATACATGTTTTGTGTTTAATTGAGGGGATCACAGCCCTAAACAAAGTAAAAGAATTGAGGTGCTCGTAGGACTTAATCGCTAGTAGGTGAGTGACCTACTTGCTTAGCTTAAATTTGCTAGCTAAACAGAGCCGAGGCCCGACGTCGAATTTGTCCAAGTTCGATTATGAATAAAGTTCTTGTTAAGGGGTAAATTTTGCCCATGTTTAAGAATCATAAATGGACCTTTTTTTCAGTCAAATAAGAATGTAAAAAGTGCCCATGTGTAACACAAACCACATGATTATTTGGCCTAAAACTAATTAAGAAGAAAGTTGGAAAATGGGGCAGCCAAGGTCCATCAAATTTGAGACCCATTTAGGCCCAATTATGAGGGACAAGCTGTTGCATAACAAGTGTATTCACAGGTGTTCATGTGTGGGTAAAATGTCAAGAGAAAGTTATTTAAAGAAGTATTTAAAAATGTCTCAAAAGCATCCACGTAGACATTTCCAATTGATATAAGTTTTCAGTTTTTCAAACAAGTTTTCAGTTTTTCAAAAGACTCTTATCTTCTTTTTATTTCAGTTTACCAAGCAGCTATTACAAGCTTCTAAGGATCTTGAAGGAAACCATAATCTTGATGGCAACGATATGTAATCATAGTTGTATATTAATATGGTTTCTTCATGAAAAACAAGAAGTGTATGCTAGTATGTTGTGCTGGAAATTCTGGACAGCATGTGTCCTAAGTATTGTTGAAAACTTTTCTTGCTGTACAAGAGGATTTTCTATTAATTGGTTAGCTAAATTATGAAGTAGGACATATTTTTTGGCAATGTATAGTTTGTTAGTCATGTAATTGAGCTACTGCACTACTTTTCCAGTCCATAAAAGTGAGTCCTTATTGCATATCACAATTGTGTTCTTAGTATGAACTTGTGAGTTGTTAAATAGAAGGCTATTGCCTCACATCCTTCATGACTTCTTTGGTACTATTATAAGATTGTTTTGAGGCTATTTTTATTTATGGATGTGTTGAGGACAATTTAGGTAAAGCTAAAACAGGTTCGGGATTGTTGACATCGAAGTGAGGAGAAAGGATGTAACATTATGTTGCTTGTTTGTATGTTGTGAAGAATTGTTATGTCTTGTGTCTTGTGGGATGTTGTAAGACTTTGAAGGGTCTGAAATAAGATATACATTACATGTACATAACAATGGTTGTTAGAAAATACGATTATAAGTGAAAAGGGTGAAGAAATGTCGTCGCGTCGCTGATTAAACGTTTGCTACCTGGATATTAGTTTTTATGGTATTGGGCTGCTAAGAAGTGTTTTGTCACTGCTAATACTAGTTTTATTGCCTAATATATTATAGATAAATATTTGAGAGAAAACTCAGCCACTCTAAGGTAGTAACGAGGTAATATAATGAGGTATGTAAGGCTACTTGATTTTGTATCGTTTGGCATGAAACATAGATCCCTCCTTGGTACATAAAGGCATTTACCAACTCCAACATAACTAATAACCATGTCTCCACTTTTTCACATGTTCATATGTTTTCATACATATTCACCTTCAAATAGGCATACATATGTAGATACAAAGTTACATGAGTTCTTGTTGCTAAATAAAGTTCACGAGTTGTTCCATTTCATAGGCATTTCAATATTTATGTAACATACTCTCTTCATTTCCATATTGTCTTGTGTGATTATCTACACGTCATATGATGTATATATAGTCCTAAAGCTCTAATATTCTGACCACCAAAAGAATCATCTGAAAATAATTGAAAGATAATGTATATTGCTTTTTGATGGGTGGTAGCCCGAGGGGTAGAAGCATCACCTAGCCAGGGACGATCCTATCATGGGTGGTAACCCGAGGGGTTAAGGAAGAACCTAGCAAGGGACGATCACCATATAGATTTACCACTGATCAGTTGGTCATTTGTATTACTGTTGTGCACAGATTATGACCAAACATTTATGACCACATGAGAAAAATTACCCAACTCATGATCTTGAGCTAGCAGCGGTTGTATTTTCTTTGAAAATATGGTGCCATTATTTGTATGGGATTCACATTGACATATATGTTGATCACAAAGAGCTTTGCAATACATCTTTAAGTAGAAAGACCTACACTTAAGACAATGAAGATAACTGGAGCTAATAAAGGATTACAATGTTGATATACTATACCATCTGGGGAAGGCAAATGTGGTAATCGATGCTCTGAGTCGTAACGCAACTATAAATATTGGTGACCAGGCTATGGTAAGTCAAGGCGCAACTAAGGATCTATGACAACTAGTTGTTTTGGGAGTTCGTCTTCTTGAAACTCCAAAGGAAGGGGTTAGTGTACATAATGCAACAACATCTTCTTTAGTAATGGAGGTGAAAGAGAAACAATTTGAGGATACTATTTTACGATGACTTAAGGAAAAGGTGAATCAGCATATGATGAAGGGCTTTAAACTTAGACAAAATGGAGTACTTTACTGTCAAAATAGATTATGTGTGCCTAATATTAATGGATTAAGAAAGAGGATAATGGAAGAAGCCCATCATTCCCTATATTCCATCCATCTAGGATCGACTAAGATGTACCATGACCTGAAGGGAATGTTTTGGTGGGGAGGCATGAAAAAATAACTTGCAGAATTTTGGCTCAATGTCCAAATTTCCAACAAGTGAAGGTAGAACACCAAAAGCCAGGAGGTTATATGCAGTGTATAGAGCTTCCAACATGGAAGTGGGTATCACTCCCAAAGTCCCATTAGGGCGGACTGGCACCCATTGTCGATAAGGCTCGGGAGAACCAATCTTTGTCTATGCATTTTCTATACATACTATGAGGGGTTTCTATGTTTGGCATGCCTTTGATAAGATAAATAGTGATAACAAGCCAAAAAGAAAAACGTATGACTAGGCCGTTAGGGCCCCAATGTCTATAGTATGAGACATGACTTCAATTTGTTTTACATAGTCTACAAAGCCTCTAAATAAAGAAAAACATCTGATAAGGGTCAGGACAGGCCCCATCTCAACAAACTGTGCAATAAAAACATGTAAGCTCTAGACATGTACAAAGCCCCGAAGCAACCTGGAGCTTGGTGACAGCAGCTGAATATCCTGTACTCCTACTGGGGATATCTACTAACACCTGTACCTGCAGTATGAAATGCAGGTCCCACGTAAGGGACGTCAGTACGATATAATGTACTAAGTATGTAAGGTAGGATGTACTGTATATCAAGTAACAACTCAAATGAAACTATACACTGGTGTGACATAAGAGACCACCTTTAGTTATACTGTGGGATCATGTACTTTATGTTCTTTATTTTACTTTACATTTACTGTAATATCTATGCACAACTGTAATAAAAATGACCAATTGATCAGTGCAGAAACTGTATCAGGTTCGTCCCTGGCTAGTTTATACCCAACCCCTCGAGCTACTCCCCGTTGATAGGACCGTCCCTTGCTAGGTTATACTCAAACCCTCGGGCCACCACCTATCAAAAACTGTATACTCTATCCTTCAATTACCTTTGAGATGATTCTTTTGGTGGTCAGAATATTGGAGCTATAGGACAGTGTATGTAGCATGTAACATGTGGATTATCACACAAGACAATATGACAATGAAAAGAGTACATGACACAAATGATGAAATGCATATGAAATGGGACAACTCATGAACTTTATAGTGAAACAGGAACTTATGTAACTTGATACATAAACATATATGCAGATTTGAAAGTGAATATATATGGAATAATGTGAACATGCAAAAGAGTGGAGACATGGTTAATAGTTGCGTCAGAGGTGGCAAATGCTTTTATGTACCAAGGAGACATCTATGCTTCATGCCAAGTGATACGAAATCATGTAACCTTACATACCTCATCGTCGGACCTTGTTACTATCTCAAGATAACCTTCCCTTCCTACAAATACTTATCTACAACATAGTGAGGGACAAAACTATCATTTGCATCCAATAGACACATCTTGGCAACCCAATTACATAACAAAGCAACACACGGGCAGCAAGCACGTGTTTATAAACCCAAGCGTATTCCTTTAAACTTTCCGCCTCTAATTGTAATTTCCAACACACATTCACACATACACATCATGAACATCCTGTTTTAATGCAATCAAAGCCTTACAACATCCCATAAAGCACAACACATGACAATTCCACACAATGTAAAAACGGATAGCATAACTTTACCTTCTTCCGCTACATTTCGACGTTGACAATTCCAGCCCTATTCCAACTCTAACTAAACTGTTCCAGAAACATTTACACATATAAAAAGCCTTTAACCAGTCCCCAAACAGTAGAGAATCAGTCATTAAGGATGTGGGCTAATAGCCTTTTATACAACAGCCCACAAGTTCCAATCAACATAACGCTTAAGATACACGATAAAACACTCTTGTTAAATGAAACCAAAATCAGGGAAGCAACCTTAGGGTGATTTTTATATCTCAAACCATGTTAAGAAAACCAAGTTCTCTTCATAATACAACTTACAAAGCATAGGGAAATCACCAAAACAAAAAGGAAAAGGTGCAGCAACGTTTTGCACAGAATCTGTCCAACAATTTTAGCAAGCGTAACTAGCATCTATTTCTTGTTTTTCATGATGCAACTATACTAAATACACAACTATAATTACTTAATGTAGTCTTCAAGGTTTATAAGCTCCTTAAAAACCCAGAAAGAGTTGTTTGGCTGCTTCACAAAGTTGAGAAAAGCTGAGAGGAAATTTAGAGAACAAATTTTTTTTTTTTTGGACTCAAGTGAAGCTTACTTGTGGAGCTTCTTTGGAACTCTTTATAAAGAGGTATTTGGCCGACCTTTCCTTGACTTCTTGAACATATTATACCACATATTATTAAGTGGCTTATCCACCAGCTTGGCCCTCAAGCTTGGGCCCTTTTGGAGCACCAACTTAATGGACTTGGGCTGCCTATTTTCAGCTTTCTTATTCACTTGGGTTGGCCCAGTATGTTAAGTGTTTTGTGATGTCTTTGGTCCCTTTTTATTATATTTCTTGGGCTAACAATGTAGCCCCTTTATGAAGACATGGGACAAAGTTACACCCTTCACACGGACTTTATTCGTAATTTAGTTTGGACAAATTCGACGACGAGCCTCGTCTCCGTTTAGCTAACAAATTTAAGCTAAGCAAGTAGGTGACTCACCGGCTAGCTTCTAAGTCCTACAAGCACCTTAATACTCTTACTAAATTTTAAGGTCATAATCTCCTCAATTTGACACAAAACAAGTATACACTCGACCCTCTTAGCGTTAGACGCCCATATAGCCCATTAACGCGAGATTCAAGCACTTTTAAATTTAGCGTCAATTTGACCAAACCATGTCATGTTTCATTTGCATTGTGCCAATATTGTAAGGTGTAGGGTGTTACATCCTCTCCCCTTAGGAACATTCGTCCTTGCATGTTAGCACACTTAGGTAGCTTAGCCAAGTTAAAACCTTACACAAACTTTGACAACACATTAAGTATTCAATAACTCGTACCTATTAGTATCCCAATTTTGTATATTGAACTTCCTCTTTAGCTTCAAATATGTGAGGATATTTTGATTTCATCACATTCTCAGCCTCCAATGTTACTTCTTCTACTTACTGGTTCCTCCAAATTACTTTAACTAAAGCTATTTCTTTAATCCTTAGCTTCTTAACTTGACGATCTAGAATAGTAACTGGTACTTCTTCAATGGTTTCTGATGGTGAAACTAATGCTAGAAAGGCCCTCGTTGTAATTTTTACAGGTTCTGTGAATATTTTCATTTTTTAGATCTGAAACTAATTTAAATGATCTTCTAGGGTACGAGGTCGCGGAGGTTTAAAATTCGATTTATGACGGTTCCATTGAGTCAAGATCATCGTTTCTTGAAGGGTCTGTGTTTTGTTTGTATTCACAGGGTCCCAAATGAATTCTTAAGGGTCTAGTTCTTCTTTTTGTTTGAGGTAAGTTTTGGGTGCATTGTTGTTTTTTGTTGCGTGTGGCACCGGTACTGTAACAACCTGGTCCTAGGATCTAGGAGTGACATGGCGAATAGGAACCTAAGAGTCCCAAAAAAGCCTCCAAGTAACAAAACTCACATCATCAGTTCGAAAGCACATTTAAAATTAAAAAAATAGTTCTAAGGGATGGGAAAGTAGTACTCACACTAGGGGGATATCTTAGGAAAAGGGATTAAAATGAATTCACATAGAATATAGCACATAATGACTAAGGGGTGGTTAAGTATGACTCACACTATGGGGCAATTTAGGACTTAAGATCTTCTATATTCCCATATCAAACATACATATACATATCAAAATTCCCATAATCAATCTATGATAGCCATAACCAAAAGATAACCATGATAATAAGGTTCAAATACAACACATAACACATAGATCCGACGAGAGTCTACAAGATGTCCAACAATGCCTCTAGTCATAAGATAGGACGTGGGCCAAGACAAGTTTCGGGCTCACCCTCAAAGTAAAAATAATGTGAACAAAAGTAACTTATGGTGGAGGAATGGTGGCTTGTCCTTAGAAGGTAAGACTCACCACAACTAATTTCTCAAAATTTGATCTAGCCATCGAACGATGTAGGAAAGTAATCTCCAATCCCTAGATGATGAGATCATGTAGGCAAAAGTATGTGTTAGTACGTTTGAATATACAAAGTATGAGGGTTGCAATGCATGTAACTTACTAAAACCTGAATACAATGTTAGATGGCAAGAACACATAATATAGAAGTTGATATACAGAACAAGAAGTATACTATAGCATGTTACAAAATTCATGATGCTTAAAATGCAAATGATGCTCATATATGTAGTGGGGATGTGACCTCAACCGATAGGAGTAAGACTAAGCAAGCTATAACTTGGAACCCTAATGATTATTCCACATCGGTATAGAGGTGGTTTACTTGCCAAGGGTAAACCATGCTTCACCTTATAGGCATGCCATTTCGTATGAAGTAACCTTTCTTATGGGCCTCCCATTTTGGATAGGATTTTCATATTAATACATATTATATCATTTCTTTTACGGACAACCCCATTCGGAGGTATCTTTCTTTATGGGCCACCCATTTCGAAAAGGAACCTAGGCTAGGCACATAGTTCGTGGATAGAGAGAGAACTCTCCATCCATCGGTGCCAAGTCATCATCACACGAGAATACTATACATATATATATATACACATATATATGTACATGCTTCCAATAGACAATAGTCATTTCCAAAACTATTTCAATGCATTCTTAGGCTGAAAGGCCAAAACGTAATTTCATAGTCAATATATCATACATAAAAATAGCCTATTCATATATAAAATGGTGCAAGCACCCAAATTGGTCAAATATCCATAATCAATAGACATATGTGTGATCACATTCTTGTCATAAACAACATCTTATCAAATCATATCATAAAACATAAGTGGGCTTAACACATAACATAATTTCTCAAAATATTCCAATGTCATGAATGATGTGAGGTAAGCATGGGTAATTACGATCCAATCCAAAATTAACAATATGTATGAAATTCGATCAAAAATATAATTACATCCACATTTAAAATCATAGTATAATCACCCATGCATAAACAAGCCTTAAAAGGGACATGCATACTTGTAATTGCACAAACCCCAAAGTAAATCCTCATATAATAGTTTAAATTATATTAAAATCATAAAATAAACACTACTTATGTATAGAATTTTAGGATTCATAATATTCAAAACCCCAATTTCAAGTAAGCTAAAAAATCATACAAAATTTCTTGAAAATAGCCTGGGTGTCCTTGATTGGAAGATAATCAAGTATCAAACCCACATACCTTCACTAAGATGAAGAAACCCCAAAGTATTTTGAAGAAGAGTTGAATTTCCAAGCTCAAATGTTGAAATCTCCACGAGTTCTTTTGTGGAAGCCTTTTGAGATGTTTTAAAATATGAAGAGTGATTTTTGAATGTTTGAAATAGGTTTTAGGTCTTTAGATCATCTTAGAATAGCATTGGAATTCCCAGAAGACCAATCAAAATCACCTAATTTTCGAAAACGCCATTACTGAATCAAAGTATAAGTTTATAGGAAGTTGTTTGACTTGAGGGTAAAAGGTCCACATGGCATTACACGATCTTTGAACTTGCCCGTGAACCCACGCATAGCAAAAATTTTGGATGTTGGAACTTGACTTCAACATTTACAAAACATTTAGGCAAAGTGCACCTATACGGAGAGCACCACGAGCCGTGTAGCACTACACGGTCCGTGTGGCACTACACGGTCCGTGTGGCACTACACGGTCAATGGCAGGAGAGTCCGTACTGGCAGGAGAGTCCATACTGGCCACACGACTAGTGAAGCATGCCACGATCCATGAGAAGAGCTGTGGCACCATAAGTAACCATAAATGCTCCTTCCCATGCCAACCTTGTCTCACACACCAACCATACAGCCAGCCACACGGTCAATGGCAAGCCACATGGCCCGTGTCACTGACCATGCCCTATCAGTTAGACCAAAAATGATCATTTTAGGCCCCAAGTTATTCCCATGGGTTGTGAGAAGCCTCACTATTCATGTGGCAATACTGCATAGGAGGGTCTAAGCAAAATGGTCATAACTTATTCATCCGAACTCGAAATGAGGTGAAACAAGTGTGTTGGAAAGCTAATTTAAAGAGTTTTAGTTTGATAACTTGTAGGCCACCAAGTTTATATTATGCTAAGAGATATGCCCATTTAAAGTTGACCCTTCTATCGATACCTGTGAAAAACTTAGTCAACAAATTTCCTTTGAAATTGACTTGAGGTAGAGACCCATGAAGGCCTTGAAAAACATAATGATCTTTAATTGATGTCTTGAAAGAGAACTTAGATCGAGGTTGGAGGTTCCATAAGGTGTCACCTTGGCCTAAAACTTTTCGAAAACAAATCTCAAGTGTCACCAAAGCTATACAAAAATCTGGGTCCTTACATTATCTCCCCTTGGGAACGTTCATCCTCGAATGTGGAAGAACAAGGCTTGAAAGGCTTGACTTAGAACATGAAGCTTCCAAACATGAAGAACAATACATAATTCATCATTTGAAAATCATAAAGTCCTTAAAACTCATATCAAAACGTATTCAAATCATTTAAAACATCATCAAAATAAATCATTTTCATGCACATGTATGCATATCACGTCATGAGACTCAAGAGTGAATGAATTAGGACCATTGAGAAAAGGAAGAACCTAATACCATGGACTTGAGTAAAGTGGAAAGGATAGAGGTAGTGTCGCATCATACTTGATTCTACTTCCCATGTAGCACTCTTAATATGTTGACCCTTGTTGGAAGCCTCTCCTCTTTCCCATCTAAGATTTCAATCGGAACATCCTCATAATTCAATTCCTCCTCAACCTCCACACATTCCGAAGGCACAATAACATTAGTATCACCAACCAACTTCCTCAATTTATACATATAGAAAACTGAATGAATAGGACTCAAACCTAGGTGCAAATACAATCCATAGGTCAATTTCTCAAACCGCTCCACCATTTCCTAAGGACCTACATACGGAGAACTTGACTTGCCATTCTTCCTAAAATGCATCATGCCCTTCATTGGTGTGACCTCCACATACACCCAAATCACCAATACAAGTCATCTTTTCCCTAATTATTTCCACTCTTTCCATAGTATCCAACACAAAATCCGGGCATATAGAAGTCATCCCACCTAACCCCAACCATCCCACCAAAGACCTACACCTTCGACCATCCAAAGCCCCAAGTGGTGCCAGACCAATGCTACCGTGAAAGATATTGTTGTATGTAAACTAGATGAGTAGAAGAAGATCATCCCAATAACTTTTGTACTCCAACAAACAAGTCCTTAACATGTTCTCTAAGGTTCTAACTGTCTCCTTGATATGTCCATCAATTTGAGAATGTAAGGTGGTGCCCAAGTTTACCTTAGTACTAACTCCTCCTTTAAGATAATCTTCAAGAGTAGAAAGTAAGTTCAGTACCATAATCTAATATAATAAATTAGGCACACCATCCGGTCAAACCGACCCCCCAAACATATAACTTGTCATTGCCTTCAACATTAAGAGTAGTCCTACCCGATAAGAAATGAGTAGACTTAGTCAACCAGCCCACAATACCCCAAATTGAATCCAATTGCATCTGTGTCTGAGGCAACCCAACCACAAAATTCATGTTCACCTATCCCTACTTCTAAGTAGAAATTTTAATATCTTGAGTCAAACCACCGGGTCCTTGGTGTTCTACCTTCATTTGTTGATAGTTAGAGAATTTAGATATAAACTTGGCTACATCTTTCCTCATACCATGCAACAAATACATTTCCTACAAGCCTTAGTACCTTTTAGTAGATCTCCGGTGCACGAAATAAGGAGAGTTGTGGACCTTGCTCATGATCACCCTCTTAGGATAACCCACACACACAGAATATATAACCGACCTTGATACCCAAGAACACCATCTCCCCCTTGGGAGGAAAGTTGTACCATATTCGTTTGGCAACCAACCCTTTTAATATAACCAATGACGGAACCAGATCTTACTTAGCCTTATTATCAACAACCACTGAAGGTTCAGCCCCATTCTAAACATAAATGCCACTATCATTAGAGTCGTCCAACCTAACACCCCAATCTAGCCAAGTGGTAAGCACCTTTTTCCAACTCTTTCTTCCATTCCTCAAAAAAAGCCACACTTCCCATAGATAGCCTACAGAGAGCATCAACTAAAACACTTACCTTTTCGGGATGATATTGTACACTCATGTCATAGCCCTTTTATGAGTTCCAACCTTCTCATTTTCCTCAAGTTAAGGTCCCTTAGAATGAACACCTATTGCAAACTGTTGTGATCAGTAAAGACATAAACATGCACCCATACAAATTTTGTCTCCAAATTTCAAGGAAAATACCACCACCAGTAATTCAAGATCATGAGTTGGGTGATACACTCATACACCTTCAACTACCCTGACGCATAAGATCTCACCTCACCATGTTGCATACGTACACAACCCAACCTAATCTGAGAAGTATCACAACACACCACCAACCAATCTAAATCATCCAGTAATGTCAAAATAGGAGCCAATGTCAACCAATCTATCAATGTCCGAAACACTTCTCACACTTATCCGACCAAACCAACTTGACCTTATTTTGAGTCAACTAAGACAACAGAGGTGCAATAGACAAGAAACCTTCAACAAACCTTCCATAGTAACTTTGCAACCCAAGAAACCTGCGAGTATCCACAGGAGCAAGCTTGATAAATAATGCATTCCCTTCATCAACTCCCGTCTAACATTATCTAGCAAATCTGCTGCAACGTCCTCTTTGCCTGAATTGCATTACGAGTCCAAAGTACTCTCCCTATTGGTAGGAAGGGATAGAAAAAGGAAATCTTAAGACATGTTCCATGGCACAATAAAAATTAAGAAAAAGTGAAACATTTCCTAAAACTCCTTGTAGCCAGACCCATAGATGTGGCATACTTCACACCTATGAAGAAGACTCTACTTGACGCGGTATGTTGGACTTCATGGACCATTTATAAACCTAGTGCTCTAATACCATCTCTGTCATAACCCGGACCAAGGGTGTAGGAGTGACACGGCGAATGGGAACCCGGGAGTCCCTAAATGAGCCTCAAAGTACCAAAGTTCACATCATCAGTTCGGAAGCACATTCAAAATTAAACACAAAGTTCTAATGGACAAGAAGTAGGACTCACACTATAGGGATATCTTAGGGAAAGGGATTAACATGAATTCACATAGCATATAGCATAATGACTAAGGGGGTGGGTAAGTATGACACATACTATGGGGCAATTCGGGACTTAGGATCTTCCACAATTCCACATTACATATAAAAATTCCCATAATCAATCCATGATAGTCATAAAGAAAACATAAGTATGATCATAAGGTTCAAATACACCACTTAACATATAGATCCATCGAGAGTCTTCAAGATGTCCAATAATGTCAGTACTCATAGATAAGATGGGGGCCAAGACAAGTTCTGGGCCCACCCTCAAAGTATAGATAACATAAATAAAAGCTAATTAAGGTAAAGGAATAGCGGCTTGTCCTTGGAAGGTAGGACTCACAACACTAATGTCTCAAAGTCTGATGGATGAATGTAATCTCCGATCCTTACATGGTAAGATTATGTAGACAAAAGTATACATTAGTATGTTTGAATGTACAGAGTAAGTGTGGTGCAATACATGTAACTTACCAAAACCTGCATAAAATAATAGATGGCAAGGGCATAGAAGATATTGATACGACCCCAAAAAGTACCCGAAAATCTGCCTCGAAAGTGCCTACAATCATAATTTCCATATACCTCAAAATTTGTACATGATATCAAAAATCAACTTCATATTCTTGTTCAGGGGGTCAAGTTGAGTGGGAAATAGGTCTAAACCCGACTTTAAAGCAAATTAATCCCAATTTCGATTTCCCAAAAATCGAGTTCCAGAGAGGTTTTCGTGCCCCTGGTGCCACACGCCAGGGGCGTGCCTCAGTACAAATTTTCTCCAGTTTTTCGATCTCGGTCAAAGGCTTTGGGTCTTGGGCCTATGTATTCCCATGCATGAAATGCCTATACTTAGCCTCATTTCACCCTCATATCATTCAATACATTCCCAAATACACTCATAAAAACTTAGACAATATTTCATCTATTAAATTCAAGTCTCAAACTTATCTGGATTCTAAGGTAATCATTCAAGCTTCACGTCTCCATCTCTAATCTTCATCAAGCTATTCTCCCAAGCTAAGGTATGTGGATTTCTTTCATAGGTCCCTTTCACCCATGATGCCTAAGCTCTTTTTTACTTAAAATTTCATGATTTAAAGTTGATTTACTCATGGATCTTAATTATTATGAATTTCACTGAACACTATGTTGGGGTTTCATGAAATTATGGTTGTTTTAGCATGTTTTGACCTATGAATCTAAGATCTATTGTGAGATTTGATGAAGCGTTTTAATATATATTTCTTGAGGGTGTTACCAATTATCTATTCATGGTTTTACATTGGATTTTCTAGTATGATTATACTCTTGAATTATATGGTTTTACACTAGCACTACACACCCACCAGGTGTTTGATAAAATGTCTGGTTATGAGTTTCTTGAGGAATTGAAAGTTTAATGCATGTCTTATGAGTTGGGTGACTGTATGATGATGAAAGGAATGTATGTAAATCATATTATATATATAATGTTGGGAATTGACCAAGCCTCACTCGGGGGGTCGTAGGCCCAGGTAACCTTGTTGTGGGTTTATACCTCGATTGGCTTACTCGGCGGATGGTAGGACCATGCAATCATTTTTAGGGGTTTGCATCTTGATAACAACATTTGGGGGGGAGGGGGTGTTTATACTCCTTCAACCATGTTGGGGGGTTTGTACTCCATCAACTATGTTGGGGGGTTTGTACCTCATCAACTTATTGAGTGGTTCATATCTCATTCACCTCCCCAATGGGTAGTAGGCCTTAGATATGCACTAACAATGGTTGCTCCCTACACATGTATTATGTTCTATATAAACATGTTTTTTCTTCAAGTATTATTCATAGATGTCATATTGCTATATGCTTACCCATTGCCTATGTTATGCATTTTGCTTATAGTGCTTATCATTTTTTCCATTGCATCCTACATACTCAGTACATTCAAACGTACTAATGCATACTCTATGCATACATGATGACACCATGTAGGAACTGGACCCTTGCTTGAGCATCTCCCTCCAGGTGGCTAGTTTGATTTCTCTCAAGCTTGTTGGTGAGTCCTCCATTCCGGGGACTATGTGTATGACCTCATGTTATGTTCTAAGACTATCTTTCTTTTATATATAGGTTGACTATGAGTGTGAGCCCGGTTGCTTTTCTTGACCCCTGCTTTTATCTATATAGCAGAGGTGATGTTGGACATGTCATGTGTAATTTTATAAACTTTAATTCTCTCTTGACTCTTGTTGTTTATGATTTGAAAGATGAACCATAGATTTGGTTATCCCTATTTAATATCTCTTGTTGTTATTTATTGCTTCCAAGACCAAGGATGTGCAATGATATGCTAAGAGGCTTGCTTGGGGTCCCTTCAGGTTCCTCTTTCACGTCTAGGCCCTAGATGGGTCATGACAATATAGAAAGAGTTATATATAACAAAAAGTATGGTATAGCAGGATGTTACGAAATTCATGATGCATGAAATACAAATAATGCTCATATATATAGAGGGGATGTGACCTCAACCGATATGAGTAAGACCAAGCGAGTTATTACTTGGAATCTCGATGATTACCCCTCATCAGTAAAGAGATGGTTTACTTGCCAAGGGTGAACCATGCTTCACCTTACGGGCCTCCCATTTCATATGAAGTAACCTTCCTTACTGACCTCCTATTTTGGATAGGATTTTCATATCAAGACATATCATATCATTTCTTCTCTGTACGGGCCTCCCATTTCGGAAAGGAACCTATTCTAGGCACATAGTTGGAGGACGGAGAGAGAACTCTCCATCCATCTATGCTAAGTCATCATCCCATAAGAATATACATACATAAATATATATATACACGCTTTCAAGAGACAATAGTTATTTTCGAAACCATTTCAATGCAATCTTAGACTTAAAGGCAAAAATGTAATTTCGTTGTCAATAATCATGCATAAGAATAGCCCATTCATATACAAAATGGTGCAAGAACCCAAAATGCTCAAAGAGCCATAATCAATAGACATATATGTGATCATATTTTTGTCTTAACCAATAATTTATCAAATCATATGACAAAACATAATTGGGTTTAACCCATAACATAATTTCTCAAAATATTTTAATATCATCAATGCAAATGCAATGAATAATGTGAGGTAAGCATGGGTAATTAAGATCCAACCCAAAATCAATAATATAATATCAAATTAGATAAAAATGTAATTAAATTCACATTTAGAATCATAGTATAAACGCCCATGCATAAACAAATCTAAAAATGGACATCCATATCACATTAAAATCATCATAAAACCACTATCCATTCATAAATAGAATTTTAGGATTCATAATATTCAAAATCCCAATTTAACGTAAGCTAAAAATTCATAAAAATTTCCAAAAAACAGCTTGTGTCTCCTTTATTGGAAGGTAAGCAAGGATCAAACCCTCATACCTTCACTAAGATGAAGAAACCCTAAAGAATTTTGAAGAAGAGTTGAGTTTGCAAGCTCAAATGTTGAAATCTCAAAGAGTTATTTCGTGGAAGGCTTTTGAGATGTTTTAAAATATAAAGAGTAATTTTTGAATGTTTGAAATAGGTTTTAGGCCTTTAGATGACCTTAGAATAGCATAGGAATTCCCTAAAGATCAACCAAAATCACCGAATTTATGAAAATGCCATTAATGAATTGGGGTAAAAATTTATGAGTCGACCTTGTCTAACAAACCAACCATACGGCCAGCAATACGGTCAGTGGCAAGCCAACCGACCCGTCCCATAGGCCATACCCCATCACTTACAAAAAAAAATGGTTATTTCAGGCCCCTGGTCATTCACATGGGTGGTGGAAGCCTTACTGCCCGTGTAGGTAACCATGAGGCAAAACTGAACAGGAGGGTCTTACAGAAATAGCCATAACTCCTTTAACTGGAATCAAAATGATGTGAAACCAAGCATTGCATAGTTAATTCAAAGAGCTTTAATTTAATCGGTCGTGAGCCACCCATTTCATTTTGTGCTAAGAGATATACCCATTTGAAGTTGGCCCTTCTATTGGTACTTGTGAAAATTGAGCCAATGAAATTCCTTTGAACTTGACTTGATGTAGGAGACACATGATGGACTTAAATAACAAAAATGAGATTGAATTGAAGTCTTAAAAATGAACTCAGATCGGACTTGGTGGTTCCATAATGTTTTACCTTGGCCCAAAACTTTGCAAAACCAAATCTTAAACGTCACCAAAGCTATCCAAAAATCAATGTCCTTAGAGTGCTCCACGTTTGCGCCTCATAGGTTACGTTCGCTGAGATCAGTGGCAAGAGCTCTATGTTTGTGGGGTAAATGTCACATCTGTGGATGGTTCTGCTTCTCTAGCTTCTGCGTTCACAGAGCATTGCAGGTGCCTGAATAATGTCTCCTTTTAAAATACGTGATTTAAATCCTTTTTACCATTTTTGATATTTTAAGCTTTATTCTATGACTGTATTTTCGAGGTTTTGACTATTTTTTAATGTGTTTTAATTATTTTTAGTGATTAATTTATGTTTTTAACTTCTAAATTAGGATTTAATAGTGAAAATTGGGGATTTCGGAATAGAATTTACTAAACTAAAATACTTGATTTCTCCCTCACCTTAGCTCCATTTTTTAAATTGATTTCACCCTGGGATTCCTTGTTATGATTATAACATTTTACTCATAATTTTGTAGTGTTGAACTACATTTGTCTGCGTGAGATTTTTACCTTTTATCCCTGAATTCATTAATTTTAGTGTCATTAGATTCGTTATGTGATTGTGGTGCTATATTTGAATAGATTGTGGTAATTTGGAAAATCTTAGGAGGGGAAAGCAGCGATTCCTTCTTGGTTTCGAAACTTTATTTGAGGCAAGTGAACTTCTGACCTTTTGTTAATTATAAATGAATCTTGTATTCTCCTATGTGCAAGGACTTGAGTATTTAGGGGTAGAATTGTACCTTTCGACTTGATCATGACCTTTTGTATTGAATACTTGTTTATTAGCTATATAATGAGTTGTAATTTAATTATGAATTCATAATCTATGCAATCTTGTGATTCATTTGGTGTTGATTGGGAGATGGTGTTTTTAATATGATATAATGATATTGAATATTATTGATAATGAAAAACTGTTGATATTGAGACATTGATGATATTTAGAGTGATATTGAGACATTGAGACATTGATGATATTGAGGCATTGTTGATAATGAGACACTCTTGACTTATTTGATACTTCATTTTCAATTTGCATAAAGAGTGATATCGTTCTATGTCTACAGTAATCTAACTATAATTTGATCAGACACATTATTATGTTTGGGGACTTAACCCCCACGAAACTCAAGCGGACTCATTTTTATTAATTTAATATTTACATTGAGCATGCATGAAAAAAACAATCATTGAGAGATACATCACACCATTCTGGGTAAAGAATTATGAAAATGAAACTTTGAAGGGTAATTAATAAATAACATACAACTAAAAAGCAGTCGACAAAGTTTGTAAGGTGGCTTAAATTTAAAAGTTTGTAAATGAATTGACACAATCAACATTCAAAGAAATGATTGAAACAGAGCCTTGAAGGTGGACGAAATAAGTCATAGCATCCTTTTGTCTCTTTCCATTTTTGTATTCTCGATATTTTCTCTTGCAACCGAGATTCTTTTTGTCACTTGTTTCTTCTCTTTTCAAGTAATTCACATTGAATCTTCTCCCCTTGGAATATTCCAGTTATATTCATCTTCAAGAGATGAAATTCTGGTAGTACACTATGGAAATTCAAGGAAACATTATGAGATATAATCAAAATAAGTTAAACAATTTATTTTGTTTTGTCAAGTATTTAAGGATCAAAACTAAAGAAAGAGCAAGCCATTGTTCAATAATACTCAACTTTAATGTAAAAAAATGTAATAGAAAAACGGAATACATGAATTACCTGATAGAGGTTGCTAATGGCAAGAAATTTTATACTTCTCGGTATTCCTTGCATGATATGATAGTTTCCACCATTTTCATCCCTTTCCAAAAGTTTTGACCCATAATTGGCCTCATTTTTATTTAAAACATGATCTGGATTAATATTCAGAAGATAATCTTCACCTGTGACTTTGTTGAGCTCGGGCTCACCTAAAAAATCATGAATAACAAAATAATAGAGTCTGATACACTTAGAAAAAGATTAGATTCTAGTTAAAACATATTTCATTGATACACCTTAGGCTACAACACTGTCTTATGCAATTTAGGCGTGGATCAGAGTTCCAATCCTAAAAGAAATCTCACTAATTTAAAATTTAGAATCTAGCTCTATTTAATCACATAAAAAATAACATAAGTGTAAATTATAAGATGTAAAATTATTCCTTATATACCAATATTGTCATTTGGTTGTTGTTGTTGTTCCTCCTCTGGTTGTTCTCCTACGATAGGTTCCTCCTGATCCTTTCTTGATATATTTCTATCATGTTCTTCAGATGTCCCGTGTTCGACTATCACCTATTAATTCATAATAGAAAATAAAATCAAAATATTTCCTATATTAAGTAAATAAACATAAGTCACAGTTAATTAATTACCCCGCATAGGTAAATAAGAGATTTAAACATTGAACTCTCAAGATTATGTTCCCTTATTTAAATGGTCATCTTGTACCGCCTGACGAAATTACCAAAATGATCCTAGGATGAAATTGTGCACATAACATGTCTTCCCAAGCTTAGATAGGAAATCTGAGACCGGATTTGCGATCAACATGAAAAAATGGGTGAGAAAGTGGTCTCAACTTGATTTTAGAGCAACCAGATCAAAAAGTACTTTTCTTTATCCAAAAACAGAGACAGTAAGGGTACGCATTAGGGCTGCGATACGCCTTGGTAGTGGATCGACACTTGTTTTTTTTACATTTTTTTCGATGGGTATTGGATTCTGAAAATACACAAGTACACGATAGATCCGCGTCATGGACCTATTGCCCCGACCTGTTCACTGAAGTTCAAAATTTAAAAATTTTTGAGGTCATTCTAGAATTTTTCTCACTCTTTCCATATTTAATCCACGATCAATACAAGGCATTTTTGGCCTAGAAGATTTTTTTTTAAAAAAAAACTATTCTAAAGCCCCTTATGCAAAAACAAAATAGAGATATTTTGCGAAGAAGAGGAAAAAGAGATAGGGTTCAAAGGATTGAGGTTAATTTCTTGAGGAATTGATTGTCAAACTCCATACCTGATATGCAAGCCTATCTAAAGTGTTGGATTTTGTCATCCTCATGCCCCATCATTAACTTGAGTCAAGATTGTGATTATTAATTGCATTCTTTAAAACTTATGATTCGTAAATCTTGAATTCTTGTAGACGATTGAGTTTCTTGAAATTATTTAAGTCAAATTATGATTTGCGCCATTGTTACCTTGAACTATAAAAGTATTTCACATGATTGATGCATGAACCCTAGACTTGGCATTTTTCTTGCTTAGTGATTTAATTGAAATTATGAACTCAACCTTTTGAACAAAGTAATGTGAACCTGAGAGGTATGTATCTTGATTCATATATGTTTTCTTCCCTTGTGTGTGCATGTAATGAGTATCCATCATGTCATATATGCTGAGCATGCTAATATGATGTCACTTGACCATAATTCATGAGAGTCTTGCCTGATGTAGAGTAGAGTCTTGAGTTGCGTTGCATAGACAACGATCTTAAGTTTTTGATTTTTTGAGAATTTGAGTTGAGCTACTTTGAACTAGGTTGACTTGTATGAGATGAGTTGAGCTAATTTCTAGGAGCATTATTTAGTCTTGGATAGAATATTGAGCACCGAGTTAGGTGACGAGAGTCACCTTAGAAGTACGTAACCAACGCAGAATGGTCGCACAGGATAATTCTGGTGGCACCCAAATCCCAATTGAGGGACATTCTCTTAGGATCCGAGAGAGAGGTAGAGGTTGTCGCGTCCTTTTTCGTGACACGTTAAGGATGAGCAAGGCAACGATGCCATATTCGTTGTACATCACCAATACTCATGGTGCTGGGAGTTATGTCAGTTAGAGAAACTTCCATGAAACACTTGTTGAGTATATCATATTTTCGAACTAAGTTGCAATTAAATACTAAGTCTATTTCTAAAGCATAATTCAACTTAAAAAAGTTGCATGATTTCTTGAGTCGAGTTATGAGATGAAAAGTTTAGCGTTAAGCTGGGTTGTTGATTGGTTTGAGCTTTATCTATTTACTTTAGCCTGTCTATATGTCGTACATTCCACATACTGACGCCATTATGCACTGCATTATTATATGATGTAGATAAGAGAGATAGAGGACTTCAGCAGACCCACCATTGAGGTTCAGATTTTTGAGATCTAGAGGTTGGTGAGCCCTCCTTACTTTTCAGAGGAGCCTGTTCTTATTTTATTTATTTCTTTATTTGTTGATTTGGGTAGCCATGGCATGTCATGGTACCTTCTAGATGATTAGAGTAGAAGCTTTATAGACATAGAGTGGAGAATCATTGAGAATTTTACTTTCAGACTTGACTTATTGTGAAAACTATTTATGATATCTCTTTGTTTTTTTTCTAAATTCTTTCATTGAGTATTCTTTCATTGTTGAGTAAGATGTGACGTTGAGGCCAAGTGGTTTCCTCAGGGACTAGCAATAGTCTTTGAGTGTCGGCTACACCTAGGATTCCCTCTCAGGGCGTGACAAACTTAGTATCAAAGCACGCGTTCAAGTGTCTTATGGAGTTTATGAAGTCGTGTCTAGTAAATTCCTACTAATGTGTGTGTTACCGACCACACAACATAAGAATGAAGCTATAGGACATTAGGAATTATCTCATTTCTTTCTTATTCCAAATTCGTGCAATTGATTTAAACTCTACGAACATTCTCTTGTGATTCGTGTGCTGCTCTAAACCTTTCGACTATGCCTTATTCACGAGGTCACAGAGATAGTCAAGTTCAAAGTCTTACTGATGAGATCCCCCCGAATAAGTAATCAGAATGGTAGAGAAACTGCACCAGGCTTGAAAGAAGCCTACTAGTGTGCTAAGTTGATTGACTAGAAAGAGCGCACTATTGCCCACATGAATCATGCAGTTGAGTTAGCTCTAAATGTACCCAGACCCTGTTTATTTCAAAACTTGATTCGGATGTTACCCATGGCAGAGAAACATATGTCTCTAAAGAGCTTAATATTACCATTTAAGAGAGAGAGATGTGAGGTCCTATAAAACCTGAGTAGAATTGAGTTATCCCAGAGTTAGAAGGATGATGATGGAAAGAAAGGGACGAGACAACAAGAGCGATGGTTGATTGAGGCTTGTAGTTAGATTATGCCCTTATTCGATAATTAATACGGTGATGAGTAGATTTCCATAAGTTTTACAAAAAAAATAAGTACCCTATGATTTTGATGATGAGATATAGAGGAAGTGTTACTGTTAGAATGTGATAGAGCATGCTCAGAACTAGGGAGAGTTCTATGTTGATGTATTCTAATATTTGTATTGTGAGGGTAAGAGTTAGATGTTGAATAGGGGAACAAAGTGCTTTCAATGTGATAGATCTAAATTAGGCTTATGATTTTAAGTGAGAGCTCATTAGACTCATCTAGTTATTAGCATAGTCAGATAAGGAGATATGATTCCATAGGTGAGTGGTACTGAGTTGTAAGAAAGGGATGCGTTGATTGAATACATGCTATGAAATTTTAGTGGGCTTATGTTCCCTAAATGTTTTCCTAGTAGTTGTAAGTTGGTATAGACATCAACCTCTAGGTTCATTCAAAAAAACTTTAGCAATTAAACATGTATAGTTTGCAAAATAGTTCAAATAATCAGTTAAACAGATAATTCAAGTCATGATGATCATCAATTTACGATAATATATAGAGATTAAATATAATTTTCAAGAAAATCCTCATGAAGTGCAACACAAGACCTATCAACTATAAACTAGTAATTATCAACCTACTACATTCATCGGCGCACATGGAGAATAGTCTCATGTTCTGGGTAGCCTACGTACTTGGAATGAAGAATTATCAACTTTTTTGCAAGGACTTGGACCCAAACATTGAAACCTTCAACTCTTTCTTCTTCCTCTCTCAGAACTTACGTTTGTAGACGTAGAAATATAATGGTTTTATGAACCCTTCATGTGAAATTAACATTTAAAAACATATTTTGGCACTTAAAAATTGGTTGGGAATACCCAAAATACCCTTCCCCAATTTAAAAAAAAAACTCGTAAACTGGTCAGCGATGCGCCAGGGGTGCGTACTAGTATATTTTTGCTAATTTTCAGAATTTCAAATTTCCGTCAAAAAATTTAAAAAAAATACAAAGTGTTAGTCCTTGTGCCCTCCTTGTCGCGTCAGGGGTGCAGATCAACACTATTTTCACTTAAATTAGCAAAAATTATTTTTTGACTTGATTGCTCTTAAATAGGATCGAGACCATTTTTCCACTCAATTTTTCGCACTGATCGCAAATCCCATCTCGAATTTCCCATCGTAGCTTTAGAAGATGCATTATGTGCACGGTTATGTTTTAGGGGCATTTTGGTAATTTTAAAATTGGGTGTTACATCATCTCCCCCTTGGGATCATTTGTCCTCGATTAAAGAGTAAAGGTAAAATGAAAGCACGAGTAGACTAAAAACGCATCTCACTACTAACTTGGGAACTCTCGAACTCTCAACTCTCTATCATTTATCGATCTCTGTCATAGACTTGGAATAGAATTAATACATCAACTCGACAATGGAAACCTTCAATAACGTTAAGGATAGGGACATTACCTTCGACATCATCGTCATTTGGCGCAAATAGGTGCAGGTATTTGAGTTTCATCGCATCCTCAGCATCCCACGTAGCCTCCTCAACGAGTTGATTCCTCCATAGAACTTTGACGGAGGCTATCTCTTTGTTCCTTAGCTTACAAACTTGTCGATCAAGGATCTAGACTGGAATTTCCTCAAAAGACAGGCTATTCTTTACTTCCATAATCTCAATAGGAATTGCCAAAGTAGGATCTCCCAAACACTTCTTCAGCATCAAAACGTGGAATAACGGATGAATCCCATCTAACTCAAAAGGCAAGTCTAGCTCATAAGTGACCTTCGCAATCCTCCACATAAATTGGTATGATACAATATAGCGTGCACTCAACTTCCCCTTCTAACCGAATGTCATGACACCATTTATGGGTGACACCTTCAAGTACACCCATTCATCTACTTCAAACTCCAAGTCCCTTTTGATCACATCTGTATACGACTTCTGGCAACTTTGTGCTATCTTAAACAATTCTCTGATGACCGTCACCTTTTACATTGATTGGTGGACAAGATCAGGACCAATTAATTCAGCTTCACCAATATCAAACTAGCCAATCGGTGATCTACATCTCCTCCCATACAACATCTTAAGGGGCAACCTGAATACTGGCAGGGTAATTGTTATTGTACGCAAACTTAATCAATGGCAGATGACCATCTAAATTCCCCTTGAAGTCAATGATGCATGCTCTCAGCATATCCTCCCAAGTACGAATGGTGCACTCTGCCTGTCCATCTGCCTGTGGGTGAAGGTTGTGCTCTTATTCACTCTCGTACCCAATCCCTTAAAAAAATATCTCTAAAATTGAAAGGTGAATTAAGCTCCTCTGTCTGAGATAATAGACAAGGGAACCCCAAGTAACCTCACAATATAATGAATGTCTAGTCGGGCATACTCTTCAGCCATATTAATTATCGTGATAGCTAAGAAATGGGCAGACTTAGTCATCCCATCCACAATTACCCATATCGAATCATGCTACTTTTGGGACTTGGTAAACCGGTAATGAAATCCATGTTGATCATCTCCCATTTCCATTCAGGAATTTCAAAATTTTGTGCAAATCCACATAGTCTCTGATGTTCAACCTTGATTTGTTGACATTTCGGACACTTAGAGACAAATTTAGCGATGTCTCTCTTCATTTCATTCCACTAATAGACTTCCCTCAAGTCGTGGTACATCTTGGCAGAACTAGAATGGATACAATATTTGGAACTATGAGATTCAGCCATGATCCTCTCTCAAACACCATCAAGATCGGGCACACACAATCTACCTCGGTATCTCAACACTCTATCTCCCCTTTTTGAGAAAACCATCACCTTTTGCTTGTGAACCACTTCCTTCAATTGGAACAAGACAGGGTCTTGGTCTTTCTTTTCCTTCACTTCTGACACTAAGGACGAAGCAGACCCGTTTTGAACATTGACCCCACCTTCATTATTCTCTTCAAGTTGCACTCCCAATCAAGCTAATATACGAACTTCCTTAGCTAATTCTCTCTTCCTCTCTCCACATGAGTAGTGCTACCCACACACAACCTTGATAAGAGCATCAACAACATTGTTAGCCTTACCTGGGTGGTAGAGAATGCTCATATCATAATCCTTGAGCAATTCCAACCATCTCCTCTGTTGTAGGATGAGCTCCTTCTAATTGAACATGTATTGTAAGCTCTTGTGGTCAGAGAACATGTCCACATGCACTCTATTCAAATAGTGACACCAGATCTTAAGTGGAGCACCATTGCTGCCACTCAAGATCACGAGTCGAATATGTCTTCTCATAGATCTTAAGTTGTTTGGAAGCATAAGCTATTAACTTCCCTCTCTGCATTAGTACACAACCCAATCTAACCCAGGATGCATCACAATATATCATAAAATCTCCCCAGCAAAGTCAGAACTGGTGCGGTAGTCAGTCTAGCCTTCAACTCTTGGAAACTCTTTTCAAATTAATCCATTCACAGGAAATTGGCCTTCTTCTGAGTTAGGTTTGTCAAAGGTACTGACAAAGAAGAGAAACCCTAAAAAAATCTATGATAATAGCTCACCAATCCTAAGAAGCTTCTTATTTTCGTCAAAGAGGTGGGCCAGGCATAACTCTTAACATCTTCAATCTTCTGGGTATCCACCCGAATACCATCCTCCGAAATAACATGGCCTAGGAAGGCCATAGGCTCGAGCCAAAATTCATACTTCAAGAATTTCGAATATAATTCGTGGTCCTTGAGAGTTTGCAAAACCAATGTAAGATGATTAGCATGCTCCTATTCATCCTTTCAATACACTAGAATATCATCGATAAACATGATCATGAATATATCAAGATACGGTTTGAATACCCTGTTCATCAAATCAATCGAAGTTGCAGGCATTAGTCAATCCAAAGGACATGACAAAAACTCAAAATGACTATACCATGTACTAAAGGCTATCTTTGGAATGTCACTTCCCTCACCTTCACCTGATGGTAACTCGAACTAAGGTCTGTCTTGGAAAAGGAAGTAGACCCCTGAAGTTGGTCAAATAGATCATCTATCCTGGGAAGAGGATACTTATTTTTTATTGTGACCTTGTTTAGTTGTTGTAGTCTATGTACATTCTGAGAGATCCATCTTTCTTATGCACGAATAGGACAGAAGCACCCCAAGGAGAAACACTAGGCCTTATGAAACCTTTCTCTAACAAATCTTTAAATTTCTCTTTCAATTCTTTCAACTCAGTGTGGGCCATTCTGTAAGGTGGAATTGAAACGTGTTGCGTCTCGGAGTGAACATAAATCTCGAAGTCAGTCTCCCTATCAGGAGGGACACCAAGAAGATCATCAGGAAACACTTCATGAAACTCATTCACAATCAGGATTGAATCAAGAGTAGAAGATTCAACATCATCAGACTTAACTCACATGGGGTGATAAATACAACCTTCGGAGATCAACTTTCTGGCTCTAAGATAAGAAATGAATATGCCCTTAGGTGCAACAGAACTCCCTTTACACTCTAGAGCAGGCTCATTAGGAAATTGAAACATAACAATTCGAGTTCTATAGTCAATAGAAACATAACAAGTGTGAAGCCAATCCATGCCAAGTATCACATCAAAGTCAACCATATCCAATTCTACCAAGTTAGCTAAGGTATACCTATGATATATGGACACTATACAACTATTGTAAACTTTCTTAGCTAAGATAGACTCACCAGTAGAAGTAGATACAGCAAAAGGTTCAACCAAACACTCTGGAAGAATCCCAAACATACTAGCCATAAAAGGAGTCACAAAAAACAATGTGATACCGGGATCAAGCAATGCATAACAATCAAAGGTAATCACTCAAAGCATACCCGTAACAACATCAGGTACAACCTCTTGATCCTGTCAATTACCTATAACATAAAGACGGTTTGTCTCGCCTCCTATGCCCATAGTAGTATTCCTCTGATGATTGCCAGCTGGGAGTGCTGTGGAGGATTGTCGTCTGCTGCTCCCCTCAAATCGTCTCCTTTTTGGGCACTCAAACTTGAAGCGACCAGTCTATTGAAATAAATAGCACACATCCTTACCCACCCGGCATTCACCGAGATGAAGCTTACCATACTTGTCACAGGATAACATTTGTCATGACCCAAACTAGGTCCTATGTCATGACCCAAGCATAGATCCTTGATGTAACACGACAAATAGGGAACCCGAAGGAACCCAAAACTAGCCTCTTAACTTATCATTACATATCATTGGTCATGGAAGCATATAAAAGACACAAAGAGTATGAATAGGGTAAAGGGGCTAAGGGAAAAGTTTGCTTAACATCGTAATCACGAGACAAGAGTCAAGGCTCATATCATAGATACATAACATGTCCAATAAATACCTCTAAAACATAAATAAGAGCAGGGTCCAAGACAAAGCAACCGAGCTCACCTTCATAATCAAAAATAGAAAAAAAGAAGAGTGTCTTAATACATAATAAGAGGATCATAAACTAAAGTCCCCAAAGTGGAGGACTCACCAACTAGCTTGAATAGTGCCAAACTAGCAACGTGGAGGATGAGGAGGACGATCAACTTGGACTCTGGTTCCTACATGGTGATGTCATATAGGTAAGAGTATGTGTTACTACATTTGAATGTACTAAGTATGTAGGATGCAATGCAATAAGAGATAGGCATTATAATCAAATTGCATAACAATAGGCGATAGGCATAGTATAACAACATGGAATATGTGATCAATGCATAAGTAAAACATGCTCAAGTAAGTCATGCTCATATAGGCTATCATATGTTTAGAAGAGACCAAGCTAGCTTTCCAAGGTACAACCGCTTAGTAGGTTAGTGATGATGCCACTCCATCACCTAGGTGATGAGGAACAAACCCCTCACTAGGTTGATGAGTACAAACCCCCATCTAGGTTGATGATGATGCCACCCCATCACCCTGGTGGTGAGGTACAAACCGCTCACTAAGGTTATGAGTAGGAACCCCTATCTAGGTTATTTGGACTCTTAGTCCCTCAAGAGTGGGCATGGTCTAATGCAATATTTTGTATAGATTATATCATCTACATAAGCTTCATTCATCATGTTAACATCATTCATATCATATCTCATACTTTGGACCTTCCATTCCTCAAGAAAACACATCCGTATATTTTATCAAACACTTAAATGGTGTGTAATGCTAGTATAAAACCATGAATTATAGAGATGAAATCGTGCAAGAAAATCCATTGTAAAACCATCAATCAACACCTTGTAACACCCTTAAGCAATATACATCAAAATCCCTCAACAAATCTTACAATATATCCAAGATTTATAGCTTAAAACATAGCAAAATAGTCACAACCTTACATAACTTTAACATAGTTCATACACATGTTCATACTAGTAAACCCATTTGTAAAGTCAACTTCAAATAATGCAAATTCACTAAAAAGGATATTAGGGCACCATGGATGGAAGAACCCAATGATTGAAACCCACATACCTTAGGTTGGAGATGAACTTGGGGAAGAGTGGAGATGGAGACTTGAAGCTTGAAGAAGAACCTTGAAGGAAATCCTTAGTTCGGGATAAGGGTTTAAGACTTGAATTTAGGAGTGAAAAATATGGCTAAGTATTTGAGAAGCTACAGGAATGTTTAGGATAATATGAGGGTGAAATATGACTAAGAATAGGTAAAAACACATTTGGGAACACTTAGGACCAAGACCCAAAAGTCTTGGACCGAACTTAAAAAAATAGTCCCAAAATAAACCGGAGGCGCTTCGCGGAAGGGGCACTCTTTGATCTCTGGAAATCGCATTATTGAAATTTCATAATTACTAATCTTTCACTATTAAATCAGGGTTAGACCCTTTTCCCCCTAAACTTAACCCCATGAACAAGAATATGAAGTCAGATTTCTAAAATGATGCACAGATTTTGAGATATATGGAAATTAAAATTTTGGGCATTCTGAGGCACATTTTCAAGTAGTTTTTGGGGTCATTTCAATAATTCCCCCTTGGGAACATTCATTCTGAATGTAAAATAAACGTACATGACAAGAGTGATAATAAAAAAGTCAACCCCAAATAGAATGTAACATTGCATTTAAAATACCATTTGTAAATTCTCAGCATAAGTGTAAAATCATTACAAATTTGCCAACTTAAAAATAAATGAATATGAATGACTTAGGGGATGAAATATAAGACTTGAAATCACATCAGGGACATAGAATTAGTACCTTAGGCTTGAGAGGAGTGGAAAAGATAAAGATACCGCTTTTGTATGTCCGCTTCTGCCTCCCATGTAGCACTTTCAACTTGTTAGTTCCTCCAAAGGATCTTAACAGATGTCACTGCCTTGTTCCTTAATCTCTTCACATGCCTATCCAAAATCTGAATCGGAGTCTTCTCATAAGTCAAGCTAAAACAACACCTACAACATCAAGAGGCATAATAGCATCAGGATCACCAAGACATTTTCTCAACATAGGGATCTGAGACTAGATGAACCAAAGTCATTTCACTAGGCAACTTGAACTTCTAAGCTATCTTGCCAACCATGTTTATCACCTCATAAAGACCAACATATCTTGGACTCAAGTTCCCCTTTTTACCAAATGGACCACACCTTTTATTGGAGAAACTTTCAAATAAACCGAATCACCCACTTTGAATTCAAGGTCTCTTCTTCTCACATCGGCATAGGATTTTTGACGACTTTGGGCTATTTTCAACCTTTCCCTAATCATCTTAACCTTCTCAAGAGCCTCCATAACTAGATCTGGTCTTAATAAAGCTACCTCTCCAACCTCAAACCAACCAATTGGTAATCTATATCGTCTCCCAAAAAGATCCTCAAAAAGAGTCATACCGATGCTAAATTGATAGCTATTGTTATAGGCAAAATCAATCAATGGAAGATGATCATCCTGACTACCCTTAAGCTCCAAGATACATGCACTAAGCATATCTGAAATGTTTGAATGGTTCTTTCAGCTTGGCCATCCGTTTAGGGGTGAAAGATAGTATTAGGGTGAACTTTTGTACCAAGACCCCTTTAAAAAGACCTCCAAAAGTGTGAAGTAAATTGTGCACCACAATCTGATAAGATGGACAAAGGAACCTCATGTAACCTCACTACCTCATGGGTGTACAACCTTGCATATTCTTCTGCCCCAAATGTAGTCTTAACCGCTAGAAAGTGTGCTGATTTTGTCATCCTATAAACAACAACTGAAATGGAATCAAAACCTTTTCTAGGATTGAGAAACCCAATCACAAAATCCATATTATTTACCTCCCATTTCCAAGTAGGAATCTCTATGTCATGGGTTAGGCCACCTGGCCTTTGATGTTCGGCTTTGACTGGTTGACAACTATGGCAACTGAAAACAAATTTTGCAATGTCCCTCTTCATGCCTCCCTACCAATACATATCCCTAAAGTCTCCACACATTTTGGTGGAACTGGGGTGGATAGAATGATAAGAATTATGGGCCTCATCAAGGATTTTCTCCCACAAACCACCAACACAAGGCACACACAACCCACCTTGGTACCTAAGGCATCAACTCCCCTTGGGAGGAAACCTCTACTTTGCCTTGTTTCACCAAGGCCTTCAATTCAATCAAGGAGGAGTCAAGATCTTGTTTTCCTATCACCTCATCAACCAATGAAGATTTAAACCCATCAACAACAACACTATCATCACTAACCTCTTCCAACCTAACCCACAATCTTGATAATTGATGCACCTCCCTAGTCATTTCCTTCCCACCACCATCAATATGAGCTAGGTTACCTATGGACAACACCCTACTCATAGCATCCGCCAGAACATTTGCCTTACCTAGATTATAATGCACACTCATATCATAGTCTATTAGAAGTTCTAACCATCTCCTTTGCCTCAAGTTGAGATCCTTTTGAGTGAAGACATATTGGAGGTTATTGTGATCGATGAACACATCAACATTCACCCCATGCAAATAGTGACACCAAATCTTTAATGCAAACACAGTAGCGGCTAACTCTAGATCATGGGTAGGGTAGTTCCTTTCATATACCTTGAGTTGTCTAGAAGCATAAGCTATGACCTTATAATTTTACATCAGCACGCAACCCAAACCAACTAGGGAAGCATCACAATACACCACAAATCCCTCAAGCCCATTGGTAGTGACAATATAGGGGTGGACACAAGCTTATCATTCAATGTTTGGAAGCTCCTCTCAAACTTATCGGTCCACACAAGCTTAACCTTCTTTTGAGTCAATTTTGTCATATGGGAAGCAATGGAGGAGAACCCATTCACAATCTTTCTAAAATAACCTGCTAGGCCCAAGAAGCTCCTAATATCCAATGGGGTTAATGGTCTAGGCCAATTTCTAATCACATTGCTCTTCTTAGGATCCACCTTAATACCTTTCCCCGACACCACATGACCAAGAATGCAACCTCCTTTAACCAAAATTCACACTTTTCATACTTAGCATACAATTTCTGCTCCCTCAATTTATGTAACACAACCCTAAAATGATCCATATGCTCCTTCCTGTAGTGTGAATAAATCAATATATCATCAATGAAGAGCACAACAAATGAATCAAGGTAGGTTTTGAAGACCCTATTCATATGGTCCATGAAGACGACTGATGCATTGGTCAACCGAAAAGACATCACAACAAACTCATAATGTCCCTATCTAGTCTAGAAGGTCATCTTGGGAATATCACACTCCCTCACCACCACTTGATGATACCCAGACCGCAAATCAATCTTAGAGAAAAAGCTAGCCCCTTGAAATTGGTCAATCAACTCATCAATTCTTGGAAGAGGATACATATTCTTGATGTTGACCCTATTAAGTTGCCGGTAGTCAATGCACATCCTAAGAACCCATCATTATTTTCACAAATAACACCAGAGCACCCTAAAGTGATTGTCTACGTCTAATAATTCCCTTCTCCAACAAATTATTCAATTGTTCCTTTAACTCATTCAACTCCACCGGGGCCATAGGGTAAGGGGGAACGGAGATAGGTTGAGTATCAAGGAGGCGGTTTATGCCAAAATCTATCTCCCTTTCTGGACGGACACCAGGAAGGTCATTTGGGAAGACATCAAAAACTCATTTACAACCTAAACTGACTCTATGGAAGGGACTTTGGACACCACCTCTTTAGCTTTCACAAAATGATACAAGCACCCCTTAGAGAATAACTTATGAGCTTTAATGGAAGAGATGAATCTACCCTTGACCACCACATCTAACTTTCCCACTCAAGGATGGGTGCATTTGGAAATAAGAATTTGACCCTACGGGTTCTATAGCTAGTAGAAGCATAGTAGGCATGCAACCAATCTACCCCAAGAATGACATCAAAATCCACCATGTCTAATTCAATAAGATCACAAGGCAAAAACTTATACAAAATGAAAATAGGACAACTTCTATAAACTTTACTAGCAACAATAGAGGCACCAATAGGAGTAGACACTTCATATGACTCATGCAACAACTCGAGGTCATCATGGAACTTTTTTGCAGCAAAAGCAGTAACAAAAGAAAAAAGTGGCACCCAGATCAATCAAAACATATACATCAAAGTCAAACATTTTCAACATATCGGTAACAACATCGGGAACATCACCAACCCCTTGCCTCCCATGTAGAGCATAAAACCGATTGTGCCTTGGGGCACTACCTTGAGGGCCGCCTCTACCTAATGGAACTGCATTTGCTCTCGGCCTTTGCCATGGATTCTTGGACAATCCACCCTTTTGTGACCAAGCTACCCACAATCAAATATGCATTAGAACCCTTCAAAAATGGGCCCCTATGACTCTTCCCACATATAGGACAAACATCAATGGGGGCCATACCACCACCACCTTGAGGCCTAGGGAAATCAGTGGTAAACCTCCTATTAGTAGCAAGAAAAGGTTGTTAGCCTTGATAAAACCGGGCACCGCTTAGGACCTTACCCCTAAGACAGGCCCTCTTAGGCTCATGCCCCTTTCTCTTCCTCAATAATTCCTCCTCTATTTTCTTGGCATATGTCATCAACTGAGACAAGTCTATGTCACAAGTAGCATGGCGGAGCGACATTCTTCACTCATTTAGTCAGAGACCCCCATTACAAACTTATTTTTCCTAGATCTATGATCGGCCACCAAATGAGGAGCATACTTTGAAAGTTGAGTAAAATTGAGGGAATACTCCCTCATAATAATAGCACCTTGTTTAACTTTAACAACTCCACTAACTTAGCTTCCCTAAGCTCAAAAGGGAAAAACCGATTAAGGAAAGACAATTTGAACTCCTCCCAAACCACCACATTACTAATTCCCTTCTCACCGGTCCATTGATCATGCTATATTTGGGCTATCCCTTTCAGTTGGTATGCCGCCAACTCCACCTTTCATTCGGCCTAACACCCATGATATCCAAAATCTTGTAGGCCTCATCAATGAACTCTTGTGGTTCTTCATACACCTTTTACCCATAGAGCACCAGAGAATTCATCCTTATGAAGTCCCTTACCCTAGCTCCCGGGATAGTAGCATGAGGGGCTTGGGCCCCTTGATTGACCTGGTTGGGCACACTTGGGCAAGCATAGTGAGAGCATCCCAGAGCTCACTATTGGTAGGTTGCTCTGTGGAAGTTTGGGCCTTCTTCCCCTAGTGTTTGTTATGATCTAACTTAGCAAAGAATAATCGTTTGGGGGGAGGGGACTTACCACAACTCTATAGCACGACTTAGAATATAATGAAGGGAAACATTACCTAAATCGTCTCATAGCCTCCTATTCATAGTCATGGCGCACTTCATAACCATGAATAGAACTCTAATCAACGTGGTGTGTTGGACTCCAATGATCTATCCCTAGTTCACTAATACAATGTCTATCATGACCCAAACCTAGAGACTAGATATGATACGAAAAATGGGGCATCCAAAGGAACCCCATACAAGCCTCTTAACTTATCATTACATATCATTGGTCGCGGAAGAATATAAAAGACATAAAGAGTAAGAATAGGGGAAAAAGGCCTAAGGGGAAAGCTTGCTTAACATCATAATCAAGAGATAAGAGACAAGGCTCATATCATAGATACATAACATGTCCAACAAATACCTCTAATACATAAATAAGAGCGAGGTCCAAGACAAAGAAACTGGGCTCACCCTCATAGTCAAAATAGAAAATAAAGAAGAGTTGTCTTAATACATAATAAGAGAAACATAGACTAATGTCCCTGAAGTGGAGGACTCACCAACTAGCTTGAGTAGTAGCGAACTAGCCATGTGGAGGAGGAGCAGGAAGATCAACTTGGACTCCAGTTCCTACATGGTGATATTATATAGGCAAGAGTATGTGTTAGTACGTTTGAATTCAGTTTGTAAGATGCAATGCAACAATAGATAAGCATTATAATCAAAATGCTTAACAATAGGTAATAGGCATAATACAACAATATGGCATGTACGATCAATGCATAAGTAAAACTTGCTCAAGTAGCTCATGCTCATATAGGCTAATCATATGTGTAGAAGAGACCAGGCTAGCTTTCCAAGGTACAAATCCCTCGGTTGGTTGGTGATGATGCCACCCCATCACTTAGGTGGTGATGTACAAACACATCACTAGGTTGATGAGTACAAAACTCCATCTAGTTTGATGAAGATGCCACTCCATCACCCTGATAGTGAGGTACAAACCCCTCACTAGGTTGATGAGTAAACCCCCAACTATGTTATCTGGACTTTTACTCCCTCCAGATTGGGCATGGTCTAATGCAACACTTTATATAGATTATACCATACACATAAGCTTCTCTCACTATCATAACATCATTCATATCATATCTCATGCTTTGGACCTTCAATTCCTAAAGAAACCACATCTGGACATTTTATCAAACACTTAAAGGGTGTGTAATGCTAAGGGTCAAGTCGCTTGAGAAGTTAGGGAGATTCCGGAGGGATAACAACTATCAAGATATAGATATGATAGATACATTTCATCACCACTTTGTGGAAAATCGTTAGGTATGAATATGTTAGATACCTGTGACTCGATTTGTCCTCTCTAATTCACTAATTCAGCGAAAGATACTGAATTTTTGTAAGAACGAAGAAAAAAGGACAAGCTGAAAAAGTGCAATAGCTACATAGTGTCTAGCGGCTCATTGTTGAATAATAAAAAAAATGGATTTACCTAGGAAGACTAGGAGAAAATACAATGAATTGTTTCAAGACCGACTCGAATTCCTTTCTTCCGAGATGAAATGTTGGCACCAGTCTTACATTTTGTCTCTGTGGACCGAGGAGAAAGGGGGCTCGGCGGGAAGAGGAGTGTACCATGAGAGAAGCAAGGAGGTCAATCTCTTTCAAATATACAACATGGATTCTGCTAATGTAGTTGGACTCTCATGTCGATTCATTGAAATCATCCAAGAAAATCCATTGTAAAACTATCAATCAACACCTTTAAAAGTCCTCAAGCAATATACATCAAAACCCCTCACAAGTCTTATAATAGATCCAAGATTTATAGCTCCAACTACAGCAAAATCGATACAACTTTACATAGCTTTAACATAGTTTATAGACATGTTCATACTAGTAAACCAATTTGTAAAATAAACTTTAAATCATGCAAATTGAGTAAATAGGAGATTAGGGCACCATGGGTGGAAGAACCAAATGATTGAAACCCACATACCTTAGGTTGGAGTTGAACTTGGTGAAGATTGGAGATGGAGACTTCAAGCTTAAAGAAGAACCTTGAAGGAAATCCTTAGTTCCGGATGAGGATTTGAGACCTAAATTTAGGACTGAAAAATATGGCTTAGTGTTTGAGAGGATATTGGGGAATGTTTAAGATGATATGAGGGTGAAATATGACTATGTATAGGTAAAAACATGGACTGCATCTTTTTCTATCTGTGAAGATCCCACTAGAGCGCCCTCTACCTCTAATAGGCCCAAGACCCAAAAGTCTTCGATGGAACTTAAAAAAATAGTCATGAAATAAAGCAGAGGCCCGTCGCAAAAGGGGAACCCTTTGCTCTCTGGAAATCGCATTCTTGAAATTTCATAATTGCTAATCTTTCTCTCTTAAATCAGGGTTAGACCCTTCTCCCCCTAATTTTGACCTCCTGAACTTGAATATGAGTTTGTATTTCCAAAATAACACATGGATTTTGAGATATATGAAAATTAAAGTTTTGGGCATTCTGAGGCACATTTTCGTGCACTTTTTGGGATCATTTCAGCGACATGACACGACAAATGAGGAACTCGAAGGAACCCTTATCAAGCCTCTTAGCATATCATACACATATCTGTTGCATAAGCATGATAAAACAACAAGAGAAAACATAAACAAAGAGAAATTGGGACTAAGGGAAAGAGCTTAATACTTAAATATCATAGATGAGTCAAAGCTCAAGCATAATTACAATACAAGTCCAACAACACCTCTAGACTTAGAAATGAGTGCGGCCAAGATAACTTTCCGAGCTCACCCTCCTAGTCATAACTTTCCAACATGGAAAGAGTCAATAAATAGCATAAATCAAGAGAAGTATGTCCTTAGAGTGGAGGACTCACCAACAAGCTTTGAGAATTAACTAGCCACGTGGAGGAGGGTGATCTGGTGGAGCTCTGGTTCCTACATGGTAACATCACGTAGGCATAGAGTATGCATTACTACATTTGAATGTATTAAGTATGTAGGATGCAATGCAACAATAGATAAGCAACATAGTCAAAATGAATAATTAAGCAATAGATGATCATATAATAATATGGGGTACATGAATGATACTTGAAATAAACATGCTTATATATGGAACATATTACATGTGTGGGAATAGACCATCATCATAGACCAAGCAACTTGGTACTTGGAATCTAAGGTAGACCATGCTTTGGAAGTGACTGAGGTACCAACCCCTTAATTGATTGATGGCTTACAGCCCTCATCCGAGACGATTGAGTTACCAACACCTCAATTAGTTGATGGATTACCACTCCAATTCTAGGTTATTGAGGTACCTACCCCACAATTGGTTGATGGCTTGCCACCCCCATCTTAGGCGATTGAGGTACCAACCCTTCAATTGGTTGATGGCTTACCACCCGGATGCTAGGCAATTGAGGCATCACCCATCAATTGGCTACAGTCAACTCACAAAACAATAGATACTTCTCATAGAATCGAAGCATACATATCACCCTTTCATCATCATAAAGTAACTTAACTCATATGTCAAGCATTAGGCCTTCAATAACTTAAGATACATTAACCGGACATTTTATCAAACACTTGGTGGGTGTGTAATGCTAGTGTAAAACCATGCAATTCAAGAGTGAAATCATGCAAGAAAACTTAATGTAAAACCACCCACCAACACTTGGTAATACCCTCATGCAAGATACATCAAAATCATTCATCAAATCTCAAGAAAGATCTAAGATTCATAGTTCAAAACATACTTAAACGGTCACACTTTTACAAAACCCCAACATAGTTCATAGTCAAATTCATAATAGAAGATCCATAAGTAAAATCAACATAGAAACATGTAATTTAGGTAAAAAGGAAGCTTGGGAACCATGGGTGAAGGGACCCAATTGTTGAAACCCACATACCTTGACATTGGAGAATTCTTGATGAAGATTGAAAATGGAGCCTTGAAGCTTGAATAAAATCCTTAAGATCCATAATGATTTTTGGCACTTTAATTTTGAGCGAAATATTTGTCTAAGTGTTTGAGAGAAGATATTGGAGAATGTCTTGTATGGTATGAAGGTGAAATATGGCTAAGTATAGGTATTTTTACACAAGGGAAGACTTAGGCGAAAGACCCCAAAGCCTTAGGCCGATACTAAAAAACTAGCAACAAAAATACACTGCTCCGCGAAAGTTCGCATCGCGGAGCAGTCGTGGACTGCTACTAGAATTGAAAAATTGATGAAATTCATTTTTTTGCCACGAGTCCTCTAACATTGGGGTTATACCTATTTTCCAAACTACTTTTCCGCCTAAACAAGAATATGATGTCGCATTTTTGATATCACACACTGATTTTGAGATATATGGAAATTATTAATTCAAGCACTTCCGAGGCATATTTTTTTGCACTTTTTTGGGGGGGTCATTTCAATATCTCGCCTTTGGCAACATTCATCCCTGAATGTCAAAGAAAGGTACATAAGAAGAGTAATCATGAAGAAATCATCCCCAAAAAGAATGCAACAACACATTTTAAACACCATTCTCAAAATCTCAACTTAAATGTCAAAATCATCATGAACTTGTCTATATAAATATGAATGCATGGAAAAGGCATAGGGGCTGAAACATAAGACTTGGAATCATAAAAAAAATATTGACGTGTTATCACAAGCTTGAATAGAATGAAAGAGGTACGGATATTGCTTCTCCATGCTCGCTCCGACTCCCCGAGAGAGGCTATCGAACTAACGATTCCTCCAAATGTCCTTGATGAACACTATATCCTTAATAATCAACTTTTTCCATCCATCCATCAAATATCTCCACCAGGATCTTCTCCTAAGCCAACTTATCCTCCACAACACCCACAACCTCAAAGAGTTCTATAGCACTAGAGTCACCAAAACATCCCCTCAACCTAGAAGCAAGAAGAACCGAATGTACCCTATCTGAAACCATAGGCAATCCCCATTCGCATGCAACCTCACCAATCCTCCTCAACATTTTATAAGGACTCACAAACCTTAAACTCATTTCCCTCTCTTTCCAAACTGAGCCACACTCTTCATCGGTGAAACCTTCAAATAGTCCTAATCACCAACTTTAAATCCAAGATCGGCATAGGACTTTTGATGACTTTGGGCAGTTTTCAACCTTTCCCTAACTGACCTCACCCTCTCCATAGCCTCTATAACCAGATATGGACCCAACAAAGTCATTTTTCCCACTTCAAACCACCCAATCGATGATTTAGGATCTTTCAGAAAATGAATTCCTATTCAAAGAGTGCATAACCGCATGGATAACGCCTACTATAGAGGGCCTCAAAAAGAGTCATACCAATGCTAGAGTGATAGCTATTATTATTCTCATCAAGAACCCTCTTTCTCAAGTCATCAACACTAGGCACACACAATCTACCTTGGTACCTAATGGCACCACTCCCCCTTGGGAGGAAACCTCCACCTTGCAAACGCTCACCAAAGCCTTCAATTCTAACATGGAGGGATCAAGGTCTTGCTTTGCTTCTATCTCATCAATCAGATAATTTGAATCATCAATAACCATAATACCACCATAGTCAACCTCCTTCAACCTAACCCTCAATCCAGCCAATCGGTGGACATTTGTAGCCACCTTTTTGATACCACCATCAATATGGACTAGGCTACCCATGGACACCCTACTCAAAGCACCGACCAAAACATTAGTCTTACTGGGATTATAATTCACACTTATATCATAATCCATAGGAAATTCTAACCACCTCCTCTGTCTCAAGCTAAGATCTTTTGGGTGAACACATATTGGAGACTCTTGTGATCGGTAAACACCTCAACATACACCCCATACAAATACAAATGCCAAATTTCAAACCAAGTACCATGGCGGCCAACTCAAGGTCATATATAGGATAATCCATCTCATGTATCTCAAATTGTCTAAAAGATAGGCTATCGCCTTACTATTTCGCTTCAAAACACACTCCAAACTCATTCGGGGGGTATCACAACATACAACAAACCTTTCCAACCCTTTCGGTAGCAACAAGATAGGAGCAGATGCAAGGTTATCCTTCAAGGTTTGGAAACTCTTTTCAAACTCATCTGTCCACACAACCTTAGCCTTCTTTTGAGTCAACTTAGTCATGGGAGAAGAAATAGAAGAGAACCCATTCACAAACCTCCGGTAGTAACCCTCTAAGCCAAGAAACTCCTAATGTTCGAGGGCATCAAAGGTCTACGGCAATTTCCAATCACTTCCATCTTTTTTTTAGGATTTACCTTAATATCACTCCTCGACAGCACATTTCGTAGAAAGGTAACTTCTATCAACCAAAATTCACATTTCATATACCCTGCATACAACTGCTCTTCCCCTAATCTTTGTAGGACTACCCTCAAGTGAGCCATATGAACTAAATAAATCAATACTTCATCACTATAGATTGCCACAAACATGCCAATATAGGACTTTAAGACCCTATTCATGTAACCTATAACATAGTCGGTGCGTAAGTCAGCCAATCAACTCTACCACGACTCAAAATGCTCATTCCTAGCTCGAAAGGGCACCTAGCGATATCACCTACCCTCGTCCTCAGTTGGGGACAAAAAGCAAACTGAAGATCAATCTTAGAGAAGTGACTAACCCATTGAGGTTAGTAAAATAGATCATAAATCCTTGGGAGAGTGTACTCATCCTTTATGGTGACCCTAATAATTTGTCGTTAGTCAATACACTTTCTAAGGGAACAAATGTTCTTCTATAAAAACAGCACCGGGAAGCTTACTAGGAATGACTTGAAGGAACTCATCTATCACTGGAACAACTCAATAGAAATAACTTAGGTTCAACACCCCTAACTCTGATAAGATTATAATGCTACCCTATAGGGATCAATTGTACCTCAAGACAAGAAATGGGCTTACCCCTTCACTACCATTCAAGAATGGGTTTATTAGGGTGTTGGAATCTAACTCTATGTGTCCTACAATCAATGGTAATGCCATATGCATGTAACCAATCCATCCCAAGAATGACCCCAAAATCTACCACATCTAATTTCAACAAAATCACAAGGTAAGACCTAAATGCAATATGACCACAAAAAAAAACCTATGAACATCTTGGCAACAATAGGCTCAACACAGGGGAGGTAGACACCAAAGGTTCATATAACAACTCGGGACACACATGAAGTCCACTAGCAACCAAAAGGAATAATGAAAGGAATAGTGGAACCCGGATCTATAAAATCAAGATCTCCAACTTACCTGTGAAGTACCATGCCAAGCTAGCCACCTAGAAGGGTATGGTTGAGAATGTCAACGACTCTCCTTATGACCTTTAGGGACCCACAGACAATTTCTCATCTTATGATCCACTCCACCACACCCAAATTACGCACCCGAACTGGCTAAGCAATTTCCCGAGTGGTAATTTCTACACTTTTTGCATGTAGGAGGAGCTTGTCCACCAATATCTTCACCTTGATCAACATCACCAGCTTTACCTTTATTGTATTTATGAGGACAATCATTTAACTTATGACCCATCTCTAAACAACCATAATAAGCATTTGTACCCTTTAAGCATGGCCATCATGATATCTACGACATCTTGGGTACCTAGCATAAGGCACCACACCACCTCCCACCTTTGTGACTTTGGAACTTTCCTTCAAAGTAGTCCCTCTTGACATTCTTAAATTTTCTCTTCCTCATCTTACCATTTGAAGTCTTAGGGGCACTCACTTGTTGATTGAGTTAAGTTGTTAAGATTGTCACCGATTTGGCCAATACCCATAGAGCATTGCGTACTTTCACATTTGATATATTACCATCCTAAGTAGCTTGAGACATATTCTAAAACTTAATGATTAAAATAAGAAATAATCCTTAGGGGACATAACTCTATAGATCAAAAAAAGGGAAACATTTCCTAAAATTCCTCATAGACTCTTATCCATAGTCGTGTCGAGCTTACCAACCATGAACAAAACTCTAATCGACGTAGTGTGTTTGACTCCCAGGATCATTAACAACCTACGGCTCTGATACTAGTTTCTCACGACCCAAACTAGGGCTATGACATGACACGACGAATAGGAAACTCGAAGGAACCCCAATCAAGCCTCTTAGCATATCATACACAAATCTGTCGCTGAAGCATAATAAAACAACAAGAGAAAATATAAACAAAGGGAACTTGGGACTAAGGGAAAGAGCTTAAAACTTAAGTAACAAAGATGAGTCAAAGCTCAAGCATAATTACATTACATGTCCAACAACACCTTTAGACATAAAATTTAGTAGGGCCAAGACAACTTTCCAAGCTCATCCACATAGTCATAAGTTCCCGACATGGAAAGAGTCAATAGAAAACATAAATCAAGAGAAATATGTCCTCGGAGTTGAGGACTGACCAACAAGCTTTGAAAGGTAGCACTAGCCATATAGAGAAGGGTGACCAAGTAGAGCTCTGGTTCCTACATGGTAACATCATGTAGGCATAGAGTATACATTAGTACGTTTGAATATACTAAGTATGTAGAATATAATGCAATAATAGATAAACAACGTAGTCAAAATGCTTAATAAACAATAGATAATCATATAATAATATGTCATGCATGAATAGTACTTGAAATAAACATGCATATATACAAAAAATATTAAATGTGTTGGAATAGACCATCATCATAGACTGAGCGACTTGGTTCTTAGAATCTAAGGTAGACCAACCCTTAGAAGTGATTGAGGTACCAATCCCTCAATTAGTTGATGGCTTATCGCTCCCACCCCAGATGATTGAGGTACCAACCCCTCAATTGGTTGATGGCTTACCACCCCCATCCTAGACGATTGAGCTATCAACCCCACAATTGGTTTATGGCTTACCACCCCATCTTAGGTGATTGAGGTACCAACCCATCAATTGGTTGATGTCTTACCACTCCTATCCTTGGTGATTGAGGTACTAACCCCTCAATTGGTTGATGGCTTACCACCCCCATCCTAGGCAATTGAGGTACCAACCCCTCAATTGGTTCATGGCTTACCACCCCCATCCTAGGCGATTGAGCTATCAACCCCACAATTGGTTTATGGCTTACCACCCCATCCTAGGTAATTGAGGAACCAACCCATCAATTGGTTGATGTCTTACCACTCCTATCCTTGGTGATTGAGGTACTAACCCCTCAATTGGTTGATGGCTTACCACCCCCATCCTAGGAAATTGAGGTACCAACCCCTTAATTGGTTGATGGCTTACCACCCCCGTCCTAGGTGATTGAGGCATCACCCCTCAATTAGCTATGGCCAACTCAGAATATAATAGGTATTTCTCATGGAATCAATGAATACATATAACTCTTTCATCATCATAAAGTCACTTAACTAATATGACAAGCATTAGGCCTTCAACTACTCAAGATACATTAACCGAACATTATATCAAATCCTTGGCGGGTGTGCAAAACTAGTGAACAATCATGCAATTCAAGAGTAAAATCATGCAGGAAAACTTAATGTAAAACCACCAACCAACACTTGGTAATACCCTCATAAAATATACATCAAATCCCAACAAATCTCAAGATTGATCTAAGATTCATAGCTCAAAACAGGCTTAAACAGTCACATTTCTACAAAACCCCAAGAAAGTTCATAGTCAAATACATAAATAGAAGACCCATAAGTAAAATTAACTTTGAAACATGTAATTTAGGTAAAAAGAAAGCTTGGGCACCATGGGTGAAAGGACCCAATGGTTGAAACATACTACCTTGACTTTGGAGAATTGTTGATGAAGATTTGAAATGGAGGCTTTAAGCTTGATTATAATCCTTAAGATCCGGGATGAGTTTTGGCACTTAAATTTTGAGTGAAATATTTGTCTGTGTTTAAGAGAGTGTTGGAGAATGTGTTGTATGGTTTTAAGGTGAAATATGGCTAAGTATAGGTATTTTATGCATGGGAAGACTTAGGCCTAAGACCCCAGAGCCTTAGGCCAAAACTAAAAAACTGGCACAAAACAGACTGCCCCGACACAGATCCACGTAGCAGATCAGTTACGGACTGCAACTTGAATGGCAAAATTGGTACAATTCATTTTTTCACTACGATCCTCTAAAAATTCAAGTTATAACCATTTTCCATCCAATTTTTCCCCCTGAACAAGAATATAAAGTTGGATTTTTGATATCACGCATGGATTTTGATATATATGATAATTACAAATTCAGGCACTTCTGAGACACATTTTCAAGCACTTTTTTGGGGTCGTTTCAGCTTTTCCCATGGACCTTGGTTCACACTAGCTTGAGATTATGTACCCTGAGCCCTAAAATTTGCTAGACAGGTGCACTCGCTACAAAGGGTGCATAGTGAGATGATCTCTCCTAAAAGTAGGACTTGTCACCCTTATTCTATCTCTTCTAGCTAGGCTCATGCCTAGATGCTTTTTCTTATCTGTTCATCTTCTCCTCTTAGTTTCTCCTATCCTCCTCTGTCTATTGGGAATACACCATAATCATGGAGATGTCCATGTCAGGGATCAACAAAGTTGCCTTGCACTCCTTCTTCGCATGTCTGCCTAAGCCAGAAATGAACTTCCTCATCTTAGACCTCACGTCTTGCACCATCTTCAGAGCATACCTAGATAGCTTAATGAAATTCAGGCTATACTCCTTAACTATCATCCCTCCTTGCTTAAGGTTCACAAACTCATCCACCTTCACTTCCCTCAACTCTTGTGGAAAGAAATGGTCAAGGAAAGCAACTACTAACTCTTCCCATTATGTAGGCTCTGCATTCTCACCTCTACTATCCTCCTATTGGTTATACCAAACATTTGTAACATCCTTTAGCTGGTAGGAAGCAAGCTCAACTCCCTCAATCTCATTTATGTGCATAGCCTTTAGACCTTATAGATTTCATCAGTAAAATTATGTGGTCCTCCTCAACCTTCGACCCCATATACGCTAACGGGTTCATCTTGAAGAAATCTCTTAGTCGAGTTGTAGCTGAGGACTCCTGTGAGCTAAAACTAGGAGTCTAAGGACCCCGATGTTACCATGGGAGAACACCAACTGAGTCAACATAGTGATGGCTCCCCTAAACTCTACCTCGATAGTAGGAGCTAGGTGGGGCTATGTAGGGGGTGCCAGTGGGACCTCAGCAGTCCTAGCAGGTCTTCCCTGTCTCCTTGCCTCTGTCTGAACTAGACATCCGGTTGGGTATTCTCAGCAGCAGTGGCTGAGGCATCTCTCTGAGCAGCCGATCTCTTTGGCGACATTTTCTGCAAACGTGGAATGCACGAATTAAGATGAGATTTGTTATAGAGTTAAACTCTAACACATGAATTCTTATCATAAAAGAAGGATAACACTTCCTAATGTCCTATAGCTTCTTGCTTATAAAGTGTGGTGCACAACAAACCCATTAACAACATAGCATCATAGACTCCCTAGGACACTCGAACTCTGTGCTCTGGTGCAAAGTTTGATACACCCTGGGAGCGTACTCTAGGCATAATTGGCTCTCGGAGACTATTGCTAGTCCCAAAGTGAACCACCTAGTCCCATCACACTTGTTCAATCAGTAAATTAGCGGAAGACATTCAAGAATAAATTAGATATCGGTGGGCTATAATACTAATCAGCTACATCTATCACACGAAACAAGATCAAAGGAACAACCTCAATATAAAGAAGGAAAAGGGGGAAAAGAACCCCAAACATCAACCATCATATGTCTACATATATGAAGCCTTTATAACTACTGTCTAAGAATGTTTCATGATCGTCCATGGCTATTATAATCCAAAGAAAAATCTTAAGCAATAGTAAAGGGAAAATAAGGATATCCTCCGAATGTAGGAAAAGACTCACCAAGTCTTAGTCTGAAAGTCTAAGAACCTGAATGATTCAGCTGCTGAAGTCCTCTGTCTACTGAATCTGCCATAAGATGATGCAGCGCCGAAGGGGTATTAGTACAGGGAATGTATTGTATATAAAATAGGCTAATGTAAATAGTATAGGCAAGATAATATAGTATAACATTAGCTCATCCATCACTTGATCTCAACTCATAATAAAGGATAGGACTTCATCGCATCACTATCAATCAAGACTCATACTATCACATCAACCTTAGAGTACTATCAGTATGAAACATATTTAGGAATTTTCCTAACCGACAACCACCACCTATGAGCCGGTGATGGAACAATGAAGAGATTTTATTGCCACATATGCCCAGTACCTTGCGGGGTAAAGGACGAGTCTGGGATCCCAAAAATCTATCAAGTCCTTTGAGGGACAAAGGAAACATCCGCTTTCACAGTCTAATCCTCTCCTATGATTGCCACATAGTTAATGAGCTTGATTGGGACTCACTCTTACCCATTTGGGTGCTAATAATCCTCCTAGGACTCAACATGCTCATAAGTCTATCAATACATCAAGAATTTCCATCACCTAGCCTCTACAGGCAAGAAACCTCAACTGATTCTATCATTTATCTACTCAAGGCATAGGATCATTCTTTCAAGGTTAATTTCACTCTCATTTAGACTCTATGAACTCTAATATCATCAGATTCAGTCATTAACGCATTCACCTCAGGGCCAGGACCACAACAATCAAGCACACCTTCATAATAAAGGCTCTAGACATCAACCCCAAGGTTCATTCAAACAAATTTAGCAATTGAACATGTATAATTTGCAAAATAGTTCAAATAATTTGTTAAACAACTAATTCGAGTCACGATGATCATAAATTTAATATAATATATAGAAATTCAAGATAAATTTCAAAAAAAAATCCTCAAGAAGTACAACACAAGGCCTACCAACTATCCAGTATCAACCTGCTACATTCATCGGGGCACATGGGTGAACAATCCCATTTTCTGGGTAGCCTTTACATGCCTGTAATGAAGAATTATCAACTCTTCTGTAAGAACTTGGACCCAAACTTTGAAACCCTCAACTCTTTCTTCTTCTTCTCTCAGAACTCCCGTTTGTAGACTTAGAAAAATAATAGGTTTTTGAACACTTCGTGCGAAATAAACACTTAAAAACACACTTTGGGTCTTAAAGATTGGTTGGGAATATCCAAAATATCCTTCCCAAATTTAAAAGAAAAATTTTTAAAACTCACACATTGATCCGCGATGCATCAGGGGCGTGGACTAGTATCTTTTCGCAAATTTTTGGAATTTCTCATTTCTGTCAAATAATTAAAAAACAATATAACGTCTTAGTCCGCGTCCCCTCCGCGTAACACCAGGGGCACGGATAGGCATTATTTTTTCTTAAATTAGTGAATTATTTTTCAACACGATCGCTCTTAAATTGGGTTGATACCATTTTCCCACTAATTTTCTTTGTTGACCGCATATCTGGTCTCGAATTTCCCATCGGAGCTTTGGAAGACGCGTTATGCGCACGGTTGCCTTTTAGGGGCGTTTTGATAATTTTACAGGGTGTTACACAGAAAAGGTATTTTTGAGTAATTATTTTAATGATGTTTCATGTGAGTTGTATATGCATTAATCATATTTTGTTTTTACCTTTACAAGATGATTCATTTTAATTTTAATTGATATTATCTACTTCATAGTCAACTAGTACATAATGTTCTTTTCAAATAAAACCAAGTAAATTTAGGGTGACCTAATTTAATAAGTATATATCTACATTAATTCTTAAACTTTGACCAAATAAATTCAAATATTTCTCTGAAAGTTACTTGAATCCAATATTAATATTGAACAATTTGAATTAACTAGAAAATTTGTTGACCATTAACTCAAGATAGAGTTAATGTTTAATAATTTTCGTAAATAAAAAATTTTAAAAAATATGTCACTCCCTAGGAGAGTACCCTAGACCTGGCCGATACTCAGAGACTATTGTTAGTCCCCAAGTGAACGCCTTGACCTCATGACAGTCATTCAAATATTTAATTTAGCGGAAGACATTAGAATAAAGAAGACATAACAGTAGGCAACACAGTTTACTTCTAACTCAATGAATAAAGGTCGTAGGCCAACAAAGTCAAATTCAAAATCTGTGATATAAAAGTATATTTAAAGAAAACTTAAGTTAAGGGAAGAAAGGCCTCAACATCAAGTCATCATCTTTTAATCTATGAAACCTCTACCTCTACAGTCAAGAATGGTACCATTTTAGCTTATGGCTACAAAAACTCAAAATAAAACTAACTCAATAAATAAGAAATATAAAATGGTATCCTCCGAATGTAGGAGAGGACTCACCAATCAGCTATATGCAGAATAGACCTTCAATGGAGTGTCTATTGAGGATCTCGAGTAACTGTCTCTGCATCATAAATAGATATAGGTCTAAATGGACATAAGTACGTGGAATGTATGAGTATGTAAAGTAGCTAGAAATGAAAGATCATCATAAAAGACACTCAACTCAAAGATCTACTCATCTCAGTCACAGATTCAACTAGAAAAGTAAGGAACTCAATCATCACCTTAAGATACCATCATGACCTTTCTAGGAGTTTCTTTAACCAATAACCATCACCTTGAGTCGGTGATAATACAACGAAGTGATGTCATTGCCACATCTACCTAGTACCTTGCCGAGGTTAAGGACATCACATCAGTGAATCCACAATAAAGAACATCAAGTCCTCTTTTGGGACAAGGGAAACATCCAATTTTATAGTTCAATCCTCTCCTACACTAGCCACATAGTTATGAGTTTGGGTTATTATCTACCTTGCCTAATTCAGTGCTCAATACTCCTCCCAGGACTCGACATGTTCATAAAATCTTAATCATATGGATTACTTTTCTAACTAGTCTTTTTCGACATAGTTAACTCAGTTCAGTACATCAACATCAATTCTTTGGTTAGAAACATTATCTTAGGACTAATTTCATAATCTTTAAGTCTCCAGGAACGTCAATTTCACAAACATCATCATCAGTACTCTCATATCAGGATCATAGTCATAGTCACGTGCACATTCATACCGTCAAGACTCTAGACTCATCTCCAAAATTCATTCTTGAAATCTTTTTTATGCAAATAATATGTAGGATTTTCTAACATGACTAATAAAAGTATCTAAAAAGTAAAATCAAGTTTATGATAATCATCAACATATAAAAGTACATGGAATATATAAAATTAATAAGAAAACATTCAAGATACATGCATGAAGACTAGATATACTCACAATCTTTCTATTACCATGAATGGAGGTACATCGAAAAATAATTCTATGTTTTAGTTTAGCCTTACATACCTGGAATGAAGGACGACTCTAATCTTCACATTAAATTGACCTTGAACTCTGGAATGCTAGACCTTCTTCTCATCTTCTCTCAAGAACTCCAACTCAAGTTTAGTGTAAGAGACTCTAGAATGGGTTTAGGAACCCTTTCTAGACTGGAAATGATCTATTTGATCATGTTTAAGTTTAGGAGGGATTGGAAAAAGTTTGGAATGCTCCTCACAAAAAACATTAAAAAATTACACCTCGACGTACAAAGTTCATGTCGCAGACTTGGTCTGTTTAAGGGGTTTTTAAATAAATTATTTTTGATTGAGTTTTCTAACCCCATAGAAAATATTGTAGTCACATCTAAGTGTGAATTTTTAACAAGTCCGCTACGCGGACTTGTTGTATACTCTTACTTGAAAGCATTTTTGTATCGAAAAATTATCTTTTGATCCGATTGTTCTAAAAATCAACCAAGACCATTTTCCCACACAATATTCCATGTTGATGCATTTTCGGCCTCAGATTCTCCATCAATGTTTGGGAAGATGCGTTATGTGCACATCTCTCATCTAGGAGTATTTTGATTATTTTACTGGGCATTACATTATCTCCCCCTTGGAATCATTCATTCTCAAATGAAGAGTGAAGGAAGATAGACTTGATGCATGAATAGTAGTTGAGACTCATTTCATCAATCAATAAATCAGTCAAACTCTTTAGACAATCAAACATCAACTCTAGGACAGACAATTTATGCATATAAAGGGTGAGGACATTACCTTAGACATTCTTATCATTGGGCATAAATAGATGTGGATATTTGGCTTTCATATCTTCCTCAGCTTCCCACGTGGCTTTCTTGACAAATTGATTCCTCCATAGGATTTTAACGGAGAGCCAAATATAAGTGAATCTAGAAATTTTTAAAAGGTTATATTTGTGTTTTGTGAAGTTGATGCAAAATTAAACATTATATAAATATTTTTTGAAGATGCTTGATTAAGTATATTAATTTCAGAGTTGAAATGATTGCTGCAGAGATTTACAAATAGATATCAACTATTTTAGGATGTGAGATTCTTGAACTGGGGTGTCTTGTTCTTAATTTGTTTGTTGGATCTGTATATTCTTGCCAGAAATATATGTAGAATCGGAGTGCCATCACTTTGTATTAATTATATGTTCAATGATATTTTATGTATAGAAATAAAGAAATAAATCTTATCATAAATGAAGTTAACACAATTCTAACGTTTTACTGTTTTCTCTTTTTTGTGAAATCATGAGATCCAAGATGGTCATCAAAAACCCCTCAAAGAATGATGCTACTAAAACATCTTCCGCTCAAGTTAGAGGATATTCCTCTAACTTGCCCAATTCTTTAGGAATTCGCTTGTGGGGTGCGATAACATGAACCCATCAAATGAGGAGAAAGGGAAGACAAATGGAGAAAACCCAAAGCATAAAAAAAAGGCACCTGAAAAAGAAATCATCAATAAGAATCAAAACACCCAGGCAATTTCAATAAAGAGTTTCAATGAGGAAGAAAACAACTTATCGCAATAAAATATGAACAAGTATAAAGGAGTTAGACAAAGGAAGTGGGGCAAGAAGGCATAGCTTCAAGACCCAAGAAGAAAAAATTGAGTTTGGTTAGGGACATTCAACACTCGTGAACAAGCTACTTTGGCTTTTGAGAAAGCAGTCATTGAAATAAGAGCTGTTGATGCTATGAAAAAATCCCCAAGCGACCACCAATAGACCCACCACCAACGAAAATCAACTTTGAAAACCCACCGCTATAGGATATCAATTTCATGAACCTATCATCTGCTTCCTCACATAAGGCTAAGGTTGAGGAATAATTTGCTATTATATTATACATTTGCTAAATGAAGTTAATGAAATCTAGTTAACTCCTATCTTATTGGGATACTTTCTTTTAACTTAAAGTATAAGCGAAGTACAAGGGTTCTAAGATGTACAAGTGAAGTTTGTTTGTGTATGAATAACTTCTCTTTCAATACTAACTTGTCACATCTTCATGAATAACCTCTCTTTCAATACTATTTTAATCCATTTTTCTTTATAATTAGGTAGTATGGATTCTTTCATCTTTAAGAATTTGTGTTTTGGTTTAGTCTCTAAATATAACTTAAGTCTTAATCTCCATATCTTAGAAGTTGGCAGAATCTAGTTTGCGCACATTGGTTTAGTCAAGTGTAGTGTAACTAGAATCTCTTTCTTTACTTATCTTTATTTTCTTTATTTTTCTATGGATGAACCCTCAAACGAGTCCACTGAATGTAACTCAACTCTCATGCATTTGGCATTGGGAAGGAGCCCAATATAATAATAGTACATTTTTGCTTCAGTGCCCTTATCTCAATCCAGCAGAACAGGGAATTTGGGATTAAAATGCAGGAGGGGACAAGAAAGAGCGAAATTTGGTTGAAATTTAATTCTCCTTTTCTACTTTGTTATTGTTGAATGAGGAAATATTTTTAGATCATAATTATGAAGAGAAAACATCAAAAATCGTATGGTCTTCGCAAATTCCTACAACACAAATTGAATATCAAGCCTCCCATCGATACAAAAGTGGATGAAACACATTGATTGTTCCCCACAAATGAAGGGTGTTTATTTTGTTTTTGATTCTAAGTACTGTCAACTTAATACTTTAGTCTTAATATTTGTTGTAACTTTTTGATTGTTTCACTGTAAAATTCTAGAATTCAAAAGGACTTGTAATGTGTAGTGGAGCTTTCTTCAAATTGTAAATATAAGAAGACAACTTTCAAGATATAAGAGTTTTGACAGACCACTTCGCGTATCTTTATATTTTGTAAACTTTTTTGTATGAATTATCAATTAGCTCCACTTTCTGTTTATTATCTTTCTTTTTTCATGTTTTTTTCTTTTCTCTCCCCTTCCATTTGTATCAAAGCATAACTAATCTATGAAGGTAGTTTTGAGAATAAGTAAAAACACAAAATAAAAATCCCCCACTAGTTTAACTTGTCCGATTTTCTTTCACATGACTTCTGTCGACTCTCCTCTTCCACCACTTGTATTTGACACTACAAGAAAAGTGTTGATTGGTTGGGGCTTTTCATAGGGATAAAACAATGAAATATCAAGCAATTTGATTGCCTACATGATTTCTTGACAATTCAAATTCGATGGAAAACTTTCATAGTTAAACTATTACCAGCAGATTTAGAAAATTCCTAGGTAATTTAGATGCAAAAATAAATCTGCATATATATAATTTTTGGATTTATTTGCGATTAACTATCAAAATTATGTAAGAATTAATTGGTAAAAATTTCATACGAAATCGAATTTCTTGTGGATTTTCATTGAAGAAATTAGCAAATTATTCCCCATGAAGATCCCCAAGTAAATCTTAAGAAAATATGGAGATTAACATTACCAAAAGAAAATTCATGCTGATACTTATAAAACTATTTCACAAAAGAAATTCGTATGAAAAAACCTAAGAAAATTTGTAAGAAGAAGCTATTGCAAGAAAATTCTCATGAATCTTTAGCATGTGCATCCCCATAAAAATCACCAACTAATAATTTACATGTAAAGAACTAGATGCATTTCACAACTAGACAAAATATATTCAAAACCTCCAATAAATCTCAAAAATATCAATCAATGATAAGTCTAATGTTAACAATTACAACTAATAATTAAAAACATAATTCATAACATCCACATCAACGACGTATGATTCTTAAATGTTCCAAAACAAAACATTCCAAGCATGAATTCTCAATAATGCTATAAATCATCAGAGGCTAAAATCACATTCATTCATATTATTACGGTCAGAAGCATTTTCATTCTCATTGCCAGAATCATTGTCACTTTCATCCTCATAAGCTTGGTTGTCTTCTTGAGATGGTTCTTCATTTGAAGACTATATACCTACATTTTTAATAAGTCTAATTCCTTGCTCTTCCTCATATTTCTATGCTAATCGTTCTACAACTGAGCATACAAATTAACATTTGAAGAATTTACTTAGGACTCCATCTGTCATAACCCAACCCAGGGGCCATAACTAGTGCCCGATAGGGACACCTAGATACATGTCAACTTTAGTTTCCCAAACTATCCACACCCAGACAAACACTAACTTTCAAAGACCAAAAATAACCGCTAGGAAATCTACCGAAATTTCAGCAGAGTTTCCTCTGTTTTACTGACTAGCCTCACCTGCAAGAAAAACCCAACAGCTGCCTAGACAACAATACAAATATATATTTCTTTATACATAAACATAAGTGCGGGCCGACAAGGTCTCCATTATGGTCCTGCCGCCTAATAATCATGTCATACATATAATAATGCGGTCTCGCCGCCTGATCAAGTGCTAAATCATACAATAAACCATATACTCAAGTGTCTATCAAATACCCATTACCCACTAATATCCACAGACCTCCTGACACAGATGTCAAACAGTACGTGTATATATACATGACCCAATTACAAAACATGAGAACTTGAGAGGCTACCAATAGTTGGCTCCTGAAACAAAAAAGGCACTACAGCTGGAACTGGAGATCCTAGGCAAGAGGGTCTCACAACTGTTGGTCGGTACCTGCGGGCATGAACGCAGCCCCTCCCCCCCGAAGGAAGGGTTTAGTACGAAAGACGTACCGAATGTGTAAAACAGAAAGTATGCAATACAGATAGGATCACAAGCCAAATGAAGTGGGTAAGCATACATAAATCGAACCTTTAGCAAGTACCGAATAAAAATTTTTTTAAAACACATGCAAGTCATGCATATCGGACGGGAATATCATGACTTGCACTCACATATCACTATTCATCAAAAACCCCTCAAAGAATGATGCTACTAAAACATCTTCCGCTCAAGTTAGAGGATATTCCTCTAACTTGCCC
>JAOTQR010130585.1:0-22165 GCA_025774065.1 Solanum ossicruentum | reverse complement strand
GAAATTTCTGCAGATTTCCAGCTCAGGTAATTGGGATGATTCCGTTTCTGCATGAGTAGGTGTCCCTAACGGGCACAGGTCACGACCCCAGGGAGGGGTGTGACATTCATAATTGTAAAAAGTTCTATCCATTCTGCTTAATAGCATGGCTTGTTTATGTTGCCTGTTAGACTAAGAGTAGTAATGCCCCTTCTAAGGGAGTTCAATGACTCCAATGTTGTACACACATATCTTTAAAATCTTTATTATCAGTTAAAGTAACAACAACTCCTAGTAATCTATCCTGAGGGGATAATATAGCATAGAAATTCCCAATTATGAGCCAAGGTTAATCAATTTTTATGCTAGTTTATTCAGTTCATGCTACAAATTTTTACGCAGCTCAATAGTGTTGAATTCATATATAATAGTAAATAATTGTTATTGATGTTTAGCTCTACCAGTGATCAAGCAGTGCAGTAGCTGTAGGGTACTTTTTATTTTTGTCACCTTATATTCATTCCCATCCCATATAAGACATAGTCTACCATTGAGTGCTGAATCATAGTTATGAAGTATCTCCCATCTAAGTGCTATTGCTCTTATTGTTATCTTCATGTTGTACTCCTTAACTCTAGTTTCTATAATTCCAACAAGGCTTACTTTATTAAACTGCAACTTTAAGTTTCTTTTATTTATATCGCTTATTTACTCCTCTCACATTCCAGAATACCCACTTCATTAGCAAGTTTTGAGAGCTCCACCTCTATCAATAGGTAGTGAAGCATATTTACTATTCTTTAGGCATTCAAACCCATTCTTGGTTCGTAGGGTTGCCAATATAGGAAAGTTTTCAAAATCCAAAGCTGTATTAGACTAATCAGTATATGGTCTAAGATTATATTTCCTCAACTCAGTTGAAACATGTACAGTTGATTCATACTTCCTCTATCACTAATCAATACCCCTGCCTATTCTTTGCTGCTCATTTCCTTTGTTATGCTACTACTCTACCTATTGTACTTGAGGTTGAATTGGTCCTTTATATTGCCATTCTTGAGCCACTTGTTTATCAAATCATTTCTTCTTTGGTTGGTCTTTATTTGGTAAGATGGTAGCTTGGCATTGATTTCTTATCTTCTGGCATTTATAACAGAATTTAGGTCTCCACTCAAGGATCACAAGCTATACAATCACTTTCTCGCTATGGTCCATAACATTGATTTGCTAAGGTATTATTTTGGTAACATTCACTTCAATGAGCATTCTAATATACGAAATTTTAGTTTGCTTTGTCATGCACTCATCAACAAATAAAGGAACTCCAATTGCACTTGTTAATCTACTTAAGGATTCCATTTCTCAACAATTTAGAGATAGTTTAGAAAATGTCACCCACGATGAGATTTTCAGTGAGAAATTCACTTCCCCAAAGTCATTTTTGTCTTTTTTTATCATTTTTATTAAAAAGTACCATTTTTCAGTGTTTAGATGATTTATAGAGTGATTTGAATGTCATTTACTGCCTCTTAATTCATGTGTTAACTTAATAGTGAATAATTATTGTTTGACAGAGGGAGGGGTGGCGTGGGGAGGGGGGGAGGGAGGAAGTGTGACTAAAGTGAAAAGGTAAAAAATAGCTAAATTTTAGCAATAGAGAACTTCAAGCATCACACAATTAAAGTCATTTTGAAAAGATAGATTTACAACCTTTTTAGGTATTCAAGTACAGATTAAATGTTTCAAAAGTGAGTATTTGTATGCACTTAAACAACAATAACATAATTTGTGTAATTTCATGAGTAGGGTATGAAAAAATATCGTGTATGCAACTATATTCTTATCTAGGGGTTATTTTTGATAGTCATCAGATAGTTGAACAAAAATAAAATTGAGATACACTAGTTTTGCACTTTACTAGGACCAGTTGTTTTGCACTTTACTCGCACCAGTTCTGCACTTTACTCCATTTTGTATTAATTGAAAAATTATAGTTTTTGAAGGATTTTATATTTTTCTTCTTCCTTTTTAATCCTTTCACATTAATGCTCATTAATAATTTTATTCCTAAAGAAAACAATATTCACAAAGATTGAAAATATAGAAGATGGATTTCTCTTTGAATTATTTTCTAAATAAAAGAAAAATAGTGTAATATATTTATGTCTACCAAACATTAATTTATCTTCTTTTCTCATGAGTCAACTTCAATGAGTCAACAGTAATACTCTAAATAATCTTATTCCTAAAGAAAACAATATTCACAAAGATTAAAAATATAAAAGATTGATTTCTTTTAAATTATTTTCAAAGTAAGAAGAAAAATAGTGTAATATATTTATATGCACCAAACATTAATTTATCTTCTTTTCTCATGAGTCAACTTTCATGAGACAACATTAATGCTCATAAATAATTTTATTCCTAAAGAATAATATTTATAAAGATTTTGAAAATATAAAAGATGGATTTCTTTTTAAATTTAGTTTCTAGATAAGAAGAAAAATAGTGTAATATATTTATGTGCACCAAACATTAATTTAAAAATAGTGTAATATATATATGTGCACCAAACATTAATTTATCTTCTTTTTTCATGAGTCAACTTTCATGAGATAAGCATTATTGCTCATAAATAATTTTATTCCTAAAGATAACAATATTGACAAAGATTTGAAAATATAAAAAGATGGATTTCTTTTTAAATTATTTTCTGAATAAGAAGAAAAATAGTGTAATATATATATGTGCACCAAACATTAATTTATCTACTTTTCTCATTAGTCAACTTTGATATAAATATTGACCATTACCTTGTCTTAATTTATTTATTACCTCAATCTAGACATGTCGTTAAATGGATAGGGAATAATTAAAATAACTATTATATGTTGACTAAAATAAATAATCTTGTCTATCTTTTAATTATTCAAATCTACAATTAATTGGTGAGATAGATGAATGTTATTTCTACTTTATATCATAACTAATATGATAATATCTCTTACAAATAAGATAATCTCATATTTTTGACTTGAAATTTTACAGTAATATCTATTATGTGTATTACGCCCAGAGAGGGTACCCTAGACGTGGTTGACACTCAAAGACTATTGCTAGTACCCAAGGGAACCACTCAGTCTCAAGAAAGTCATCCACTCAACGAAAACCATTCAAATAAAGGGAATAGGACAATGGGTAACTCAGTTAGTTATACATCAATGAAAGAGGGACATAGACCAACAACATCAATGTCAACATCTATGACATACTAGCAGGTTTAAGAAACTCAATTTAAAGAGGGAAAGGCCCCAACATAAAATCATCATCTCTCGTCTATGAAGCCCCTACTTCTAATGTCTAGGATGGTACCATGACAGGCCATGACTACCAAAACCTCAAAGAGCTAACTAAAAACGTATGAAAGAAAATAAATGGTATACTCCTAATGTAGAGGAAGACTCACCAATCTCAAGAACTAGGGAACTCTGAACCTCAATGACGAATCTGCTGAAGTCCTCTATCTTCAGTATCTATATCATGAAATGATGCAGTGCCGAGTGATATCAGTATGTGGAATATACGGTATGTAAAATGTCTGAATAAAATAATACTGGAAGAAATAACATGTAAAACCTCAAATAATAAGATATTCACTCAGAATGACAAATATCCATCTACGTAAGAAATAAAAGTAGACCTTGACTCATCAGTATCAACCCAAACTCATACCATCAACTTTACATAAGAGTACTATCAGTAAGGAACATATCTGAGAGTTTCTCTAACCAATAACTATCACCTATGAACCAGTGATGATACAACAAAATGATGTCATTACCTCATTCATCCAGTACCTTGCCTTAGTAAAGGACATGGCATCATTGGATCCACATATAAAGAACAACAAGTTCTTTTTTGGGACTAAGGAAACATCTGATTTTATGGTTCAATCATCTCCTACACTGGCCACACAGTTAATAAGTGCAAGTAGGACTTACTCTAACTCATTTATGTGCTTAATACTCTTCACAGGTCTCAACATGCTCATAAAACATCAAACATCTGGATTACTCTTCATTTAGTCTCTTTTGGACATAGAACATCAACTCTCTCATCAACCATCAACTCATTGGATTAGGAACATTCTTTAGGATTAATTACATACTCTTACGATTGCATTGACATCAATCTCATCAACATCATCATCATCAATATTCTTGTATTATGACCACAACAATAGATCACAAGCACATTTATACCATCAAGGCTCTAGACCCATTTCCTAAGTTCATTCTTGTAATATTTAATAAAATAACATGTAGAGATCTGTGAAATAATTCAAGAAAAACTATTTATACAGTAAACCAAGCTTGTGATAGCCATCAACATAAGAAATACATAATATAGGTATAGATTTCAAGAAATACTCAAGAATTACTGTCAAAATCCAAGCCTAGGGCCTAGACATGACATGACAAATGGGAAACTCGAAGGGACCCCAAACAAGCCTCTTAACATATGATTACACATCATTGATCATGGAAGCAATTAAAAAACATACTAAGAGTAGAAATCAGGTAAAAATGGCTTAAAGGGATACTTTCGTATAAGGATCAAAACAAGAGAGTCAAGGCAAAATACATAATATGTCCAACAATACCTCTATTACATAGATAAGCGGGGGCCAAGACAAGCAACCAGACTCACCCTCATAGTCAATACATATATAAAAGAAAGATAATCTTAGTACATAGCATGAGATCATAGACATTGTTCGCGGAATGGAGGACTCATCAACTAGCTTGAGAGAATTCGTACCAGCCATGTGGAGGAGGAAGATGCTCAAGTGGGGCTCCGGTTCCTACATGGTGACATCATGTAGGAATAGAGTATGTGTTAGTACGTTTGAATGTACTAAGTATATAGGATGCAATGCAACAAAAGATAAGCATCATAATCGAAAAGCATAAGCATTGGCAATGAATAACATATAACAATATAGTATGCATGGAAGATGCATGAAGTAAAGCATGTCTACATAGAACATAATACATGTGCAAGAAGAGACCATCATCATAGAATTCATAGTTTATCAAGGTACGAATACCTTGATTAGTGGGTGGATCGTCTTAGCCTACCACCTATGGTGATTAAGGTAAAAACCCCTCAATTGGTTGTCAAGGTACAAACCCCTCGACATGGTTGGTAGATCGTCTCACCCTACTACCCATGGTGATTGAGGTACAAACCCCTCAACCCGGCTATCAAGGTACCCCTTGATTGGTTGGTGGATCATCTCACCCTACCACCCACTGTGATTGATGTACAAAACCCTTATTCTGGTTGTTAAGGTAGAAATCCCTCGATATGGTTACCCAGACTCTTAACCCCTCAGGCAGGGCATAGTCAATTTCCAACACTACATTGGAGAATATCATATACATATATTCCTTTCATCATCAAAAAGTCATTCAACTCATAAGACATGCATTGGACCTTCAATTCCTCAAGAAACCATAACTGGACATTTTATCAAACACTTGGTGGGTGTGCAATGCTAGTGTAAAACCATGTAATTAAAGAGTGAAATCATGTAGGAAATCTTGAAGTAAATCATCCCACTAATACTTGGTAACACCATCATACAATATACATCAAAATCCTTTATTACATCTCAAGATAGATCCAAGATTCATAGCTCAAAACATGCATAAATAAACATACTTTTAAAAAATCCCAACTTAGTTCATAGTCAAATTCATAATAGAAAACCCATATGTAAAATCAACTTAGAAATATATACTTTAGGTAAAAAGGAAGCTTGGGCACCATGGGTGAAATGACCCAATGGTTGAAACCCACGTACCTTAGCTTTGGAGAATAGTTAATGAATATTGGAAATGGAGACTTGAAGCTTGAGTGAAATCCTTAAGATCCAGATGAGTTTTGGGACGTGAAACTTGGGATGAAATATTTCTCTAAGTGTTTGAGTGAGTATAGGGGAATGTTTTTGATTATATGAAGGTGAAATATGGCTAAGTATAGGTATTTTCATGCATAGGAATACTTAGGCCCAAGACCCAAAAGTCTTGGACCGAGATAGAAAACTAGCAGCAAAAATACACTATAGTGCGCTAGGGGCGCGGATAGCTCACTGGAATTTGCAACTTGGAAAAAATAAAATTGCGATTCATTTGCTCTAAAATCAGGGTTAGACCCATTTCCCACTTAATATTTCCCCTTGATCAAGAACATGAAGTCAGATTTTTGTTATCACGCACAGATTTTGAGATATATGAAAATTATGATTCCAAGCACATTTTTGGGCACTTTTTGTGGTCATTTCAATATCTTCCCCTTGGGAACATTCTTTTCTAAATGTCAAAGAAAGGTATATGTGAGATGTAAACATGAAAATTTCAACCCACAAAATGATGTAACAATGCACTTAAACATCACTTGAAAAATCTCAACATAAGTGTAAAATCATCATGAACTTGTCAATTTAAACATGACTGTATGCAATGGCATGAGGGCTGAACTTAAGACTTGAAATCACATAGAGGAATTAGATTAATACCTAAGGCTTGAGTGGAGTGGAAAAGGTAAGTATATCACTTTTGCATGTCCGCTTTGGCCTCCCAAGTAGTACTTTCAACTTGTTGATTCCTCCAAAGAATCTTAACGGAAGCCACATCCTTGTTCCTCAACCTCTTTACTTGTCTATCCAAAATCTGAACCGAAACCTCTTCATAAGTAAAATTATCTTCAACAACACCCACAACATCAACAGGCACAGTAGTATTAGGGTCTCCCACACATTTCCTCAATATGGAAGTCTGGATGAACCAAATCCATCTCACTAGGCAATTCCAACTCATAAGCTACCATGACAACCCTCCTTATTACCCTATAAGGACCCAAAAATCTTGGACTCAACTTTCCCTTCTTACCAAAAATAAGCACACCCTTCATAGGTGACACCTTAAAAAAAAACCCAATCACCAGCTTTGAATTCAAGATCCATTCTCCTCACATCGGCATAGGACTTTTGGCTACTTTGGGCCGTCTTCAATCTTTCTCTAATCATCCTAACCTTCTCAAGAGCCTCCACAACCAGATCTGGTCCTAACAAAGCCACCTCTCTAACCTCAAACCACCCAATCGGTGATCTACAACATCTACCATAGAGAGCCTTAAAAGGGGCCGTACCGATGCTAGAATGATAGATATTATTATAGGGAAACTCAGTCAATGGAAGATGATCATCCCAATTGCCCTTAAGCTCTAATACATAAGCCATGAGCATATCCTCAAGTGTTTAGATAGTTTTGTCGACTAGGCCATCCGTTTGATGGTGAAAGGCCATACTAAGTTTAACTCTTGTACCAAGACCTCTTTGAAAGGACCTCTAATAATGTGAAATAACTTGAGCACAACGATCCGATATGATGGACAAAGGAAACCCATGCAACCTCACCAAGTCATGAATGTACAACCTAACATAATCTTTAGCCCCATATGTGGTCTTAACCGGTAGAAAGTGAGCCAATTTTGTCATCCTGTCAACCAAAACCCAAATGGAATCAAAATTCTTTCTAGTCTTGGGAAACCCAACCACAAAATCCATATTAATCTCGTCCCACTTCCAAGTAGGAATCTCTATGTTTTGTGCTAGGCCACCAAGTCTTTGGTGCTTGGCTTTGACTTGTTGACAATTATGACAATCGGAAACAAATTTGGCAATGTCCCTCTTTATGCATCCCCACCAATACAACTCTCAAATCGCTATACATCTTAGTAGAACTGGGGTGAATAGAACAGAAAGAACCATGAGCCTCAAAGAATCTTTTCTCTCAAGCCATCAACACAAGGCACACATAATCTACCTTGGTTTCTAAGGGTACCATCTCCCCCTTGGGAGAAAACCTCCACCTTACCACCTTTTACTAATGCCTTCAATTCCAACAAAGCAGGGTCAAGATCTTGCTTAGCTTTCACCTCCCCAACTAATGAAGATTTAAAGTCATCAACTACCACAACACCCCTATTATCTGCCTCTTCCAACCTAACTCCCAATCTTACCAACCGATTGACCTCCCTAGACACCCCTTTGCCACCATCAGCAACATGTACTAGCCTACCCATAGACACCCTACTCAAACCATCTGCCACCACAATACCTTATTGGGATGATAATGCACACTCATATCATAGTCCTTAAGAAGTTCTAGCCACCTTCTTTGTCTCAAGTTGAGATCTTTTTTAGTGAAGACATATTGGAGACTCTTATGATCAATGTACACATTAACATGCACCCCATGCAAATAGTGACGTCAACTTTTCAAAGCAGAGACCACAACTGCTAATTCAAGATCATGAGTAGGATAATTCTTTTCTTGCACTTTGAGTTGCTAGAAGCATAGGCCATCACCTTACCATTTTGCATCAACACACATCCCAAACCAACCCTAGAAGCATCACAATACACAACAAATCCTTCTAGCCCTTTCGGTAGTGATAATATAGGAGTGGACACAAGCTTATCTTTCAATGTTTGGAAACTCTTTTCACACTCATTGTTCCACACAAATTTGGCTTTCTTTTGAGTCAGCTTGGTCATAGGAGAAGCAATAGAAGAGAACCCATTCACAAACCTCCGGTAGTAACCTGCTAAGCCGAAGAAGCTCCTAATATCTCAAGGGGTCAATGGTCTAGGATAATTTCTAATCACATTCGTCTTCTTAGGATCCACCTTAATACCATCCCTCGACACCACATGACCATGGAAGAATCTTTGTAGCACTATCCTCAAATGACCTATATGCTCCTCCTCACTATGTGAATAGATCAAAATATCATCAATGAAGACCACCAAAAATAAATCAAGGTAGGGTTTAAAGACCCTATTCATAAGATCCATGAAGATATCTGGGGCATTGGTCAACCCAAAGGACATCACAACAAACTCATAATGTCCATACCTAGTCCGGAAGGCCGTCTTAGGGATATCAAACTCCCTCACCTTCACATAATGGTACCTGGACTGAAGATCAATCTTAGAAAAGTGATTAGCCCCTTCCAATCGGCCAAACAAATCATCAATCCTTGGAAGAGGATACTTATTCTTTATGGTGACCCTATTAAGTTGCAGGTAGTCAATACACATTCTAAGGGACCCATCCTGCTTCTTCACAAACAACACTTATTCACCCCAAGGTAATTGGCTAGGCCTAATAAAACCCTTCTCCAACAAATCCCTCAATTGCTCTTCAGCTTCTTTAACTCCGCTGAGGCTATACGGTAAGAGGGAATAGAAATGGGTTGAGTATCGATAAGGAGGTCTATACCAAAATCTATTTCCCTTGCAGGAAGAACACATGGGAGATCATTTGGAAAGACATGAAGGAACTCATTTACAATCAAAACCGACTCTATAGAAAGGATCTTGGATTCGATATCCCTAACCCTCACAAGATGGTAAGACACCCCTTAGAGATCAACTTATGGGCTTTAATTTAAGAGATGAATCTACCCTTGACCACCACATCATGACACTCCCACTTAAGAACGGGTTCATTTGGGAATTAGAATTTGCCACTACGAGTTCTACAATCAATAGAGGCATAGTATGCATGCAACCAATCCATCCCAAGTATGACATCAAAATCCACTATTTCCAACTCAACAAGATCAAAAGGCAAAATCTTATGCAAAATACAAATGGGACAATTTCTATACACCTTCCTAGCAACAATAGATGCACCAATAGGAGTAGACACCTCATAAGACTCACACAACAATTCGGGTTCAACATGAAAACTCTTGGCAACAAAGGGGGTAACAAAAGAAAGGGTAGCACCTGGATCAGTCAATGCATACACATCAAAATGAAATACTTTTAACACACCGGTGATGACATTGGGAAATACTCATCCCCTTGCCTCCTTTGGAGTGCATAGAACCAATTATGCCTTGGGGCACCACCTTGTTGACAACCTCTCCCCAAAGGAACCGCATTTACACCTTGCGGATGGACCTGCTTACCCTTGTTACGGTTACAAAGACAATCAATTTTTTAGTGACTCACTTCCCCATATCCATAACATGCATTATTATCCCTCAAACATGGGACTCTATGACTCCTACAACACCTTGGACACATATCATTAGGAACAACAACCCCAACACCTTGGGCCCTTGGGAAGTCATTGATAAACCCCCTATTAGAAATATGAGAAGATCCTTGGCCTTAATGGAATCGACCAACCTTTCAACTTTGGAATTTTCCCTCAAAATGGGCCCTCTTGGCCTCATTACTCGTCTTCTTCCTCAATGTTTCCTCCTCCATTTTTTGGCATGGGTCATCAAATGGGACAAGTCCATGTCACCCATCAACATAGCAGACCAACATTCCTCACTCACCAAATCAGATACACCCATCACGAACTTGTTCATTCTAGACCTTGGGTTGGCAACCAAGTGGGGAGCATATTCAGAGAGTTGATTAAACTTGAGGGAATACTCCCTCACACTTATAGACCCTTGTCTCAAATTCATGAAATCCACCAATTTAGCTTCCCTAAGCTCGGCTTCCCTAAGCTCTAGAGGGAAGAACAGTTTAAGAAAAGTCACTTTGAACTCCTCCCAAAGAACCACATTATTGATTCCCTTCTCCGCCTTCGATTTATTAAACCATATTTGTTCTACTCCTTTGAGTTGGTAGGCCGCCAACTCTGTTTTCGGCTTCAATCTCACACCCATGATAGCCAATACCTTATAGACCTCATTATTGAACTCTTGAGGGTCCTCATCTACTTAGACTCATAGAATGTTGGTGGGTTCATCCTCAAGAAGTCTCTCACCCTAGATTGCGGGGTAGGAGCATGAGGATCTTGGGGCCCTTTTATTGGCCACAACTTGTGCTAGCATAGTGAGAGCATCCCGAAGCTCACCATGAGTCGGTTTTTCCTCGAGAGTATGGGCTCTCCTTCCTCTTATGTTAGGTATGATCTAGCATAGCAAAGAAAAATCATTAGGGAAAAATGTTTCAACTTTAAAGAACGACTTAGAATATGAAGAAGAGAAACATTTCATAAAACATCTCACAGCCTCTAACTCATAATTGTGGTGCATAATACAACCATGAACAAGACTCTAATCGACGTGGTGTGTTGGATGCCGAGGACCATTGACAACCTAGTGCTCTGATACCAAGTTTTTCACGACCCAAGCTTATGGACTAGACGTGATACAGCGAATAGAGAACCCGAAGGGACCTCAAACAAGCCTCTTAACATAATAAGGGAAGAAATTAAACAATATAGTAAGAGTAGAAATAATGAAAAAGAGCTTAAAGGGATACTTTCATACATAAGCATAAAAACAAGAGAGATTCAAGGCTCAATACATAACATGCCCAATAATACCTCTACTACATAGTCAATACATACATAAAAGAAAGATAATCTTAGTACATAGCATGAGATCATATACATTGTCTCTGGAATGGAAGACTTACCAACTAGCTTGAGAGAATTCCTACTAGCCACGTAGAGAAAGATACTCAGGTGGGACTTCGATTCCTACATGGTGACATCATGTAGGCATAAAGGATGTGTTAGTGTGTTTGAATGTACTAAGTATGTAGGATGCAATGGAACATGAGATAAGCATCATAATCAAAATACATATGCATAGGCAATGAGTAACATATAACAACATAGCATGCATGGAAGATGCTTGAAGTAAATCATGTCTACGTAGAATATAATATATATGCAAGAAGAGTCAGATTTATCAGACCATGAAACTAGACCTTTTTCTGAGTCAACTTGGTCAAGGGTGCGGATATGGATAAGAATCCGTCAACAAATCTGTTCTAGTAGCCTGCCTACCCCAAGAAACTTCTTATGTCGGTTGGAGAGGTTGGTCTGGCCAATTCTTAAATGCTTCATTCTTCTAGGCATCCACTCGAATACCATCAAGCAAAATGGTCATATCTATTTCTAAAGGCTATCTTAGGAACATCACATTCCCTCACCTTCAACTGGTGATAACTGTCATGACCCAAGCCTAGGGCTTAGATGCGGCCAGCAAATAGGGAACCCGAAGGAACTCCAAAAAAGGCTCGTACCATATCATTACACATCTTAGGTCGTGGAAGCAATTAAAAGACATTTCAAGAATGGAAATAAGGGCAAAGGGGATAAGGGAGAACTTGTCATAGCATAGGATCAAGAGATAATAGAATCAACTCATAGCATAAATACATAGTTTTTTCCAACGAGACGACAACTACATATATAAGAGCGGGGACTAAGACATATAACTAGGCTCACCCTTATAGTCAACAAGAACAATATATCAAGGACATAATGTCTTATTCATTGCAAGAGTTCACAAACTAGGTCCCTGAAATGGAGGACTCACCAACTATCTTGAGAAGGTCGTACTAGCCACGTGGAGGAGGATGCTCAAGAGGGATTTCGAATCATACATGGTGATATCATGTAGGCAAGAGTATGCGTTAGTATATTTGAATGTAGTAAGTGTATAGGATGCAATACTAAAAGAGATAGGCATCATACTCAAAATGCATAACAATGGGAAATAGGCATAATATAACAATATTGCATGTATGATCAATTCTTAAGGAAAACATGCTTAAGTAACTCATGCTTATATAGGATAGCATATGTGTAGAAAAGACCAAGCTAGATTTCCAAATTACAAACCCCTTGGTAGGTTGGTGATGATACTGCCCCATCGCCAAGGTGCCAAGGTACAAACACCTTGATAGGTTACCAAGGTACAAACCCCTTGATAGGCTAGCAATTATGCGTCCTATCACCCTGGTGCCAAGGTACAAACACCTTGATAGGTTACCAATGTATAAGCCCCTTGATAGGTTAGTGATGATGCCGCCCCATCACTCTGGTTCCAAGGTAAAAACCCCTTGATAGGTTACCAAGGTACAAATCCTTTGATAGGTTAGAGAATGGTCAACCCTACTTCCCATGGTGATTGAGGCATACCCCTCAATTGGCGATGGTCAATCCAACACTATATAGAGAGATATCATACACATACTTTCCTTTTATCATCATCATAACATCATATACATAAGCTTATTTCATCATCATAACATCATTCATAACTTAAGACATGCTTTGGACCTTCAATTCCTCAAGAAACCATAACAGGACATTTTATCAAACACTTGACAGGTATGAAATGGTAGTATAAGACCATGCAATTTATAGATGAAATCATGCAAGTAAATCCATTGTAAAACCATATATCAATACCTTGTAACACCCCCAAGACATTTACATCAAAACTCCTCATCAAATCTTACAGTAGATCCATGATTTATAGCTCAAAACATGGCAAAATAGTCACAACTTTACATAGCTTTAACATAGTTCATAGACATGTTCATACTAGAAAACCAATTTGTAAAATCAACTTTAAATCATGAAATATTATTAAAATAGGGTTAAGGCACCATGGGTAGAAGGACCTAATGGTTCAACACCACATACCTTAGGTCTAGAGTTGCTTGGAATTGAGATTTGGAAGAAAGGAGGCTTGGAAATGATCTTCGAATCCAATCTTGTTCTTGGGTTTCCTTGAAATTGAATTGGGGTTTGATGGAGGCTTTTGAGAGAATTGAGAGTGTATTTAAGATAAGAGTAATGAGTTTGATCCTTTTGAAATATTTTTTAGGTCTATTAGGTAGGTTAAGATAACATTGGAAGTTTAAAAAGGGCATTAGAGTAATTAAAATTTACGAAAAATTCCATTAGTGAACGGATGAAAAAATTGGCAAAGTGTCGTCTCACTGGAGACTTCACTGGCGATGTGGCACTCCATGCGTCATGTGGAGTTCCCGTTAGACAAGACTTACACAGAAAAATGGGATTGGAACACTTGAGAAAAAGTTAGCATTGACGTCACTTTGACGACCACTTTCACAGACCGTGTAGTGTTACACAGACCATTTACTGGTCCATCCCACCTCACTTAGACAAGAAAATGTTGGCGGCCACCACACTCCCACGTGCCATTGCCCGTACCCCTTTACACAAGCCGTACAAGGTAGTGGTGGCCCATGTCTTAGCTCCAATACCACCCACGCCTAGCCAAGCCTCCTAAAACACCTCCAAGCCCCTCCTCACGACCAGTGGTGTGTCACACAACCCATGCCACTACTTGTGGACCAAGACTTAGCCTCATCACGCCATTTTCCAGCCCCAAACGTTTCCCACAACCATACAAGGCCACACTGCCCGTATGGGTGCCCGTGGGGCTTTACTACACGAGAGGGTCTCACGATGACGGTCATAACTCCTTCATCCAATATCAAGATGAGGTGAAACCAAGTGTGTTGCAAAGCTAACTCAAAGGTCGTTCATTTGACATATCGTGGGCCACCCATTTCCAAATGTGCTAAGAGTTATGATAGCTTAAATTTGACCCTTGTATGAAACAACACCCAAAATTGGAGGTAAGTCTTGGACTCGTTCAAGTACTAGGAGTCTGCCATGAACCTAATACACCCTAAACCTAACCAAAAGTGGCTTGAAACATGGATATGTAAGAGCATAGAGTTACCGGGTGTCACTATTTCTCCCCCTTGGGAACATTTGTCCCTGAATGTGAGGAAAATGTACACAAGGAAAGTAGTCATGAAGACTTTAGCCCAAACATGAATACGACAGTGCACATAAACATGATTTCTAAGGAAATTTCAACATGTACATCAAAATTCTCATAATCTGGTTAACATGAACATGAATGCATGCAATGATATAAGGGCTGAAACTTGAGACTCGAAATTATAAAAAATAGACGTGACATGTCATCATACGCTTGAATAGAATGAAAGAGATATAGGTATTGCTTCTCCATGCCCGCACTAGCTCCCCAAGAAACGCATACGAATGGACGACTTTTCCAAAGAGGCCTTGACAAACACCATATCCTCATCAATCAACCTCTCTACTCATCCATCCAACACCTCTACCGGGACCTCCTTCCAAGCCAACTTATCCTCCCCCTCACACAAAACTTCAAAGAGTTCTATAACACTAGAGTCACCAGCAAATTCCATCCACCTAGAAGCATGAACAACCGGGTGAACCATATCTACGTTCATAGGCAAATCCCCAAACTTATGCAATCTTACCAACCTCCCTTTACACCCTATAAGGAATCATAATCCTCAACTCAAGTGTCAAGCTTAAATTCACCTAACCCTCTTGGTACTGTAGCCACCATCTCCCCTTTGGGAGAAAACCTCCACTCTTCGTCTTCTCACCAAAAACTTCCAACTCTAATAAGACGAAATTAAGGACTTTCCTAATCTACACCTCTTAACCCAAGAAGATTCAGAACCATCAAGGACACTATACTACCATTTCCAACTTCCCTCAACCTACTTCCAACCTAGCCAACTGATGGACCTCACGAGTCTTCTCTTTGCCACCATTATCCACATATGCTAAGCTACTAATAGTCAACCTACTTAGAGCACCAACCACAACGCTAGCCTCACCAAAAAAAGAACTAAAGCACACTCATATCATAGTGCTTAAAGAATTCTAACCACCTTCTTGTTATTCACAAAGCACACTTATCGTCTTTTAGTAGACAACCTCTCATCCTCCAAGACTCACAACACTACCCCCAAATAATTCACAAGCTCTACATAATTCAATACCTCATTACTAGAGACCACAACAAACATATAAAGGTAGGGCTTTAAGACCCTATTCTAGAGACCCATAAACATAGCCAATGCAGACATCAAGCAATCTCCATGGAGACACAACATGCATGCAACTATTCCATCCCAACTATGACACCACAAACCACCAAACCAACTCTTACAAGTCATAGGGCAAAACCTAATGCAAGATGAACATGGATCAACACTTATGGACTTTCTAGCAACCATATACTCAACCAAGAGATAGAGACCAAAGGTTAAAATCACAACTTGGGACACACAAGAAGCCCACTAGCAACCAAAAGATTAATGAAAGAAATAATGAAACTCGGATTCATCAAAATCAAAACCTTCAACTTACCTTCTCCGCCTTCCTCTTTGAAGCGGCATGATCAACAAGAAGAGCAAAGAACAATTGTTAAGGGGGAAAAACTTAATGCAACTCTATAGCACAACTTAGAATATGAAGAAGGGAAACATTTTCTAAAATGCCTCATAGCCTCCAATTCATAGTCAAGGCGTACTTCACAACCATGAATAAGACTCTAATCGAAGCAGTGTGTTGGACTCCGAGGATCTATCAACTTAGTGCTCTGATACCATCTTTGTCACGACCCAAGCCTAGGGCCTAGACATGACCAGCAAATGGGGAACCCGAAGGGACCCCAAACAAGGCTCGTAGAATATCATTACACATTTTTGGTCGCGGAAGCAATAAAAAGATATTTAAAGAATAGAAATAAGGGCAAAGGGGCTAAGGGAGAACTTGTCATAGCATAGGTTCAAGAGATAATAGAATCAACTCATAGCATAAATACATAGTTTTGTCTAAAGACACTTCTACTACATAGATAAGAGCGGGGGCCAAGACATATGCCGGGGCTCACCCTCATAGCCAACAAGATCAATACATCAAGGATAATAATGTCTTATACATTGCAAAAGTTCACAAACTAGGCCCCCGAAATGGAGGACTCACCAACTATCTTGAGAAGGTCGTACTAGCCACGTGGAGGAGGATGCTCAAGAGGCACTCCGGTTCCTACATGGTGATATCAAGTAGGCAAGAGTATGCGTTAGTATGTTTGAATGTAATAAGTATGTACTACAATGCTACAAGAGATAGGCAGCATAATCAAAATACATAACAATAGACAATAGACATAATATAACAATATTGCATGTATGATCAATGCTTAAGTAACGTATGCTTATATATGATAGCATATGTGTAGAAAAGACCAAGCTAGATTCCAAAGTACAAACCCCATGGTAGGTTGGTGATGATGCCGCCCTATCACCTAGGTGCCAAGGTACAAATCCCTTGATAGGTTACCAAGGTACAAACCCCTTGATATGTTAGTGATGATGTCGCCCGATCACCCTGGTGCCAAGGTACAAACCCCTTGATAGGTTAGTGATGATGCCTCCCCATCACCCTGGTGCCAAGGTACAAAAACCTTGATAGTTTACCAAGGTAAAAACCCCTTGATAGGTTAGAGGATGGTTACACCCTACCTTCCAAGGTGATTGAGGCGTACCCCTCAATTGGCTATGGTAAATCCAACACTATATAGAGAGATATAATACACAAAATTTCCTTTTATAATCATCATAACATTATATAGATACTCTTATTTCATCATAATAACATCATTCATAACATAAGACAGGCTTTGGACCTTCAATTCCTCAAAAAACCATAACTGGACATTTTATCAAACACTTGGCAGGTGTGAAATGGTAGTATAAGACCATGCAATTGAGAGATGAAATCATACAATTAAATCCATTGTAAAACCATCAGTCAATACCTTGCAACACCTTCAAGAAATTAAAATCAAAACCCCTCATCAAATCTTACAATAGATCCAAGATTTATAGCTCAAAACATGGCAAAACAACCACAACTTTACATAGCTTTAACATAGTTCATAGACATGTTCATGCTAGCAAATCTAATTGCAAAATGAAATTTAAATCATACAATATTATTTAAAATAGAGTTTAGGCACCATGGGTGGAAGGACCCAATGGTTCAACACCACATATCTTGGGTCTAAGTCACTTGGAATTGATATTGGGAAGAATGGAAGCTTTGAAATGATCTTTGAATCCAATCTTGTTCTTGGGTTTCCTTGAAATCGAATTAGGGCTTGATGGAGGCTTTTGAGAGAATTTAGAGTGTATTTAAGATGAGAGTAATGATTTTGATCCTTTTAAAATATTGTTTAAGTCTTTTAGGAAGGTTATGATAGCATTGGAAGTTTGAAAAGGGCATTAGAGTAATTAAAATTTACGAAAAACACCATTGGTGAATGGATGGAAAAATTGGCAAGGTGTCATCTCACTGGAGACTTCACTAGCAGTGTGGCACTCCATGGGTCATATGGGGTGTCTGTGAGACAATACAGATAGAAAAATGGAATTAGAATACTTGAGAAAATGTTAGCATCGACGTCACTTTGACGACCACTTTCACGGACCGTGTAGTCTTACACGGGCCGTTTACTGATCCGTCAAACCTCACTTAGACAAGAAAATGTTTCTGGCCAGCACACTCCCATACGCCATTTCCCGTACCCCTTGACATGAGCCATACAAGGCAGTCGTGGCCTATGCCTTAGCTTCTAATACCACCCACGCCTAGCCAAGCCTCCTAAAACACCTCCACTCCCCTACTTACGACCAGTGTTGTGTCACATGATATATTTCACTAGTCGTGGACCAAGACTTAGCCTCACTATGCCATTTTCCATCCCCAAACATTTCCCACGACCCATACAAGGCCACACTGCCCGAATGGGCACCCGTGGACTTCACTGCAGTGGAGGGTCTCACGAAAATGGTCATAACTCCTTCATCCGATATCAGAATAAGGTGAAACCAAGTGTGGTGCGAAGCTGACTCAAAGGAATTTTATTTTACATATTGTGGGCCACCTAGTTCAAAATGTACTAAGAGTTATTCTAGTTTAAAGTTGACCCTTGTATGAAACAACACCCAAAACTCAATTTGGAGGTAAATCTTGGACTCGTTTAGGTTCTAGGAGTCTCTTATGAACCTAATACACCTCAAACCTGACGAAAAAAGGCTTGAAACATGGATACATAAGAGCATAGAGTTACCAGGTGTCATAGTAACCGAATCAAAGGTCTATTTTGGAGAAACAAGTGGCACCCTGAAGTTGGTTAAACAAGTCATCTATCCAGGAGAGAGGATAGTTACTCTTTATTGTGACCTTTTTAAGTTGCCGATAATCAATACAAATTCTGATAGATCCAATTTTCTTTATGCATGAATAGGACATTAACACCCCAAGGAGAAACACTTGGTCTAATAAATCTCTTCTCTAACAAATCCCTCAATTGCTCTTTCAACTCTTTTAATTCAGCAGGGGGCATCCTATAAGATGGAATTATGATAGGCTAGGTATCGAGAAAAACATCGATCCCAAAATCAATTTCCCTATTAGGAGGGACTCCAAGTAGATCCTCAGGAAACACTTTAGGAAACTCATTCATAATCGGGACTGACTCTAGAGTAGGGGACTCAACATCATCAGACTTAACTCGCATGAGGTGGTAGATACAAACTTTAGGGGTTAACTTTCTCACTTTGAGGGTAGCACATAAACTTACCCTTAGGTGCAATAGAAATCCCTTCCCACTCTAGGACCAGTTCATTTGGAAATTAGAACTTAACAATTTGGGTCCTACAAGCGATAAAGGCATAGCAGGCATGAAACCAATCCATGCCAAGGATCATGTCAGAGTCAACCATATCCAACTCTACTAAGTCAGCCAAGTTACCCCTATAATAGACAAATACTACATAATCTTTACAGACCTTCTCAAGTAGGATAGATTCATCAGTGAGAGTAGAAGTAGTAAAGGGTTTCAGCAAATACTCCAAAAGAAATTCAAATTTATTAGCCACATAGGGAGTCATAAAAGATAAAGTGGCTCTCGGATCAAGTAATGCATAATAATCAAAAGTGAAAACTCGAAGCATACCCATAACAACATCTAGTGCAACTTTCTCATCCTGTTAATTACCCATAGCGTAGAGACGGTTTGTCCCACTACTTAGTACCCTTCTGATGACCGCTAGCTGGGGGTGCTGCGGAGGATTATGCTTTGCTACTTCCACCACCCCATTTTCTTATAGGACACTCATTCTTGAAGCGACCCGTCTGTCCATATATATAAACATCATTTATGGCCTCAGGACACTTGCCTTATGTGAAGTTTGGCATACTTATCACAGGGTGGCTTTCCTTTTGAACCTTGGGTCACACTAGCTTGGTATTAAGAACTGTGTGCTCTCAAATTCTAGTGACCATAAAATTTCTGATCATACATATTTTTTTGGACAGGCTCGTTGCAGAGGGTGAATAACTAGATAAGCTCTTCTGAAAGTAGGATTTATCACCCTTATTCTGCTTCTGTTGGCTGGATTCATGCCTTGTTGCTTTCACTTTCTTACTCAGATATTCTTCTCTATCCTTCTTCTTGTCCTCCTCGATTTATTGGGTATAAACCATAATCTTAGAGATATCCATAACTGGAATCAGTAATGCTTCTTTGCACTCCCTCTTCACATGCTTGCCCAACCCAGACACGAATTTTCTCATCCTCGCCTTCATATCCTGGACCATTTCTGCAGCATACCTGGACATCTGAATGAATTTGAGGTTGTACTCTTTGATAGTCATCTTTTATTGCTTCAGGTTCACGAACTCATCAACCTTTGCCTCCTCAACTCTCGAGAAAAGAAGTGATCGATGAAAACACTCTCAAACTCATCCCAGTCAACAGGTTCAACATTCTTACCTTGACCATCTTCCCATTGTTATACCAGACATTTGCAATATCTTTTAGCGGATTAGAGGTAAGTTCAACTCCTTCAACCACAGTCGCATACATAGCCCTTAGCACCTTCCACATCTCGTTGATGAAATTTTATGAGTCCTTCTCAACCTTTGACCCTGTATAGACTGGCATGTAACGCTCCAACTTTTTTTAATCTAAGACGGAGTCATCTTTCATATGATATAGGATTTTAATTGAGGATTCTTAATTGAGCATACACATTAAAGTCAATTTCTTAGTATAGGATTAAAATTAAAGCTGATTTGAGGTCGTAATTCTAATGTATGATTTTATAAAAGTTAGGTGAACCAATGACTTGTAAGTTGTATATATGTGATAGGATCAATTCCTAAGGATTTAAAGTATATTATGTGCGATTTAGAGTCATAAAGGATCTTTTATATCAAGCCAAGTTCAAAGAATTTCTAGCAACTAAGTTTTCGTATGAGTCGATAGAAGGGTCAACTTTAAATGACCATATCTCCTAAAGTATGATGATTTAGTTGACCTATTATGTCAAATCGAAGATATTCGAATTAGCTTTCTAGCGCATGTAATTTTGAATTAATCAGAGTTCGGAATAGAAAGTTATGACCATTTTAGTGAAGAGGTGTAGAGCTATCCGAAAGTCCACGCATGGAGTGCGTCGCGAACCCTCACTAGATGGGTTAATGACGTTTTTTCTTTATAATTTGAGGGTATTTTTATCCTAAAACCTTTAGGGTTCTATTTATGGTCTCCAAAACATATAAATCATCAATCTTCATGATTAAAATCCTCTCCCTTCTCTCCTAAACATAAACCTTCAAGAATTATCAAGAAAATCATCAAGTTAGGATTAGCTTCCAAGATTCCTCCTCAAGGAAAGTTATTCTTCATGAATTTCAATCTACCCAACCCTAATTTCTTCATCTATTCATGAAGCTCTAATAGGATTCTAAAATCATAACCTAGGGTTTCAAGAAAACAAATTCAAGAAACCCAAGAAAGGATTTCTTGACTCTTCTTCTTCAAGAATTATGGTTCTTTATCAAGAACTCTAAAGAGCCTAAGTAAAGAATTCAAGAATCAAAGATAATTCTTTCAATCAATGTCCTTCCAAGTTCTTTCACTTTAAAAGAACTGCGATGATTAAGGATTTTCTCCAAGAAAGAGGAGAGAAGATTGCAAACTTTCCTCAAACTTCAACTTTTTCTCTCAATTTTGATCGGATTTGAGCAATTCAAAAGGCTAAATTATATATTTTTTCGAGGAGAACACACTAGGAACTTTAGAAATTGACTTTGTTGCTTAATTCAAGGTAAAATCTGCAGATCTTGATGTTGTTTTTCAATATATTTCGAAAACTCTAACAAGCAATTTCTTCATCAAATTAGATCCGTTTTGAATTGGTTTTAGCCGTTGAATTCCTTATCACTTGGGGAACATTTTCATGTGAAAATTTCTAGATTTTGATGATATTTTTTTGGCGATAAAATTTTTGGACCGTTTTACCCTTTCACCCGAATTAATTGATTTTAGTGTCGTTAGATTCATTATATAATTATGATGTTATATTTGAATAGATTTTGGT
>JAOTQR010130566.1:0-22170 GCA_025774065.1 Solanum ossicruentum | reverse complement strand
TTTCCCTCTCATATCAAAACCCTCTATATGCAAATCTCTCAAGAAAAACATATATTCATCTCATTCTCTCAAAATCTCCAAAACCTTCTAAGTCCAAATCTTTACTAAGTAAAACACAAAATTTAGTGCTTTTTTAGTTGATTTCATTTCAAAGAAACACCTCCCACCCTCACTCTTTGTATCTATTGTTTTTCTCATCATTCCAAAGCATATCATTTTCTTTGGAATCTTAAAAAAATTCATTCTTTTCATTTTTAATAAATTCTTATCTACCAAAAATCCTTCATAAACCCTTCGCAAATTCTTTGTTTTTGTTGGTTTTTTTATCTCAATGGAAAAAATTATCGTGGAGAATCTAAAAGCTTCACCTAATCATGTAACTCAGAAATCAGATAAAATTGAGGAAAATTATTATGATTTTTTTATTAGTAAAAGTTGAAGTTGAAGAAGAATTGAGAGAAGGATTTGGTTTTGGTTGACGGAGCGTCGAGTGTGGTCAAATCCTATCATTCATTAATCACTGGTGTTGATTCTGAGTCCACGGGTTATACTGCTGCTGCTGATAGTAGTTGGCTTTCATAATTTGATTGGGAGAAATGACCTCGATCTTTCATCAGTTAATCCCATTTCCCCAGTTAAGCCAGAGAATTTCAAAGAGACACTTGAAGAAATTAAGCCTATTGAGTATAATCCTTATAAAATATTGTAGGATTCCAACTTATAACCTCTTTTAATTTATACAATTTACATTTTTAGCCTATTGTTATGATATTTTAATTCTTAACCAATCAATTGTGAAGTGAAATAGGGGGGCTACCCACTTTAAGCTCTTTCAAGTCATACAATTTACAATTTAAACCTTTTTATGATACATTTATCAACCAACTATGTAGTGAAATAGTGTTGGCTAGCAACTTTTTAGCTCTTTCAAGTGATACTATGTATACCTTTAGCCAATTTTTGTTACATCTTAATCAATCAACTACGTAGTAAATTAGTGTGGGCCAACCACTTTTAATCTCTTTCCAAGTGATACGATTTATACTTTTAGGTTATTTTTATGACATCTTTATGAATCAACTATGTTAAGTAGATAGGGTGAGGCCTAATCACTTTTAAACTCGATAATCGTATAAATAGTAATTGTTATAGTAAAAACTTCAATCTGCGAAATAGCCACTTTTTAGTGTGGGGCTAACCAGTACTAGGTATACATTGAGATGTCATACATTATTAAACAACCTCTGTACTATCTTAAGCTAGGAATATGGTCTGTATACACACTACATACCCCCCAGGTCAAGGTGTGTTAGTGATAATATTATTTTGATGATGATTATGTATACACAAAAGACGCCAGCACCCACAACATCAAAAAGGAAAGCACCAGTCCCGTTACTGTGCCGATGAAATAGAAGAAATGAAATTAATGTGATAAGATGAGGACAAATCAAGATCCAATCAGGAATCAATCAAAGATATAAATCCGCAAGATATAAAAGAAATGAGAAATTAGCATCCAATAAAGCAAGGATCATAATCTTACAAAAGGAAGGAAGAAGTCAGCACCAAATCAGCAAAGAGTCAATCACATACCAAAAACAAGGATACTATCAACAAACCATTCAAGCAAGGATCTAGTCAAGGAAACAACCAGGAAAAGATCTACAGATCGAGAAAAACAAATGGACAAGTTAATCTTGACGATCTGTAAGGATTTTCCATCAAGAGCCTTCAACCTTATTCTTGGAAAGACGACTCATCATTCTCTCAATCCAAGGATCAACTCCCTTGGGATGCCATCTCTTCTACATAAAATGAGGCATCCAGGATATCTCAAAGCTATATAAGCCTACTACCTTCAAGACCATCTTCAAAACTCTTTATCTTTAATAAACCCATTGTAATATTTAATTTTACTATAAAAGAGAAAAAGAGATAAAAGAAGAACAATTTGAAAGAGAGGATTGTATCAAAGAAAAAGAAAACCAAGAAAAATATTGAGAGTAGTATCTTAGGTTCTTATTTCTTGTAACCACCATTTTTTTGAGAAGGCTTGAAGAGATATCTCTTGCAACCCTAGGGGATTGGACCTAGGATTCACATTGAATCCGAACCAGTATAAAAATATCTAGTGTTGAATTTTTCTTTTATGCACTTTAATTTCTGCAAACTGTTATACTGACTTTAGTTGACTATAAACTAGTTGACTATTTGCTTAAACAATTTTTAAATTATTAAAAGAAGAAAATTCAATTCACCATCCCGCCCCTCTTGCACTTTCAATTGGTATCAGAGCCTCTCACTACATTATTCTGTCTAACCACAGGTGAGAAAAGACCATGGAAAATCAACAGTAAACAAATAGAGCCTTATTTCAAGAGGTAACTTCTCAAGCCAGACTTCCCTACTTCAATGGGAAACACTTCTCCCACTGTAAGATAAGAATGGAAATATTCATAAAGTCCTATGATGTGAAGGTTTAAAGAGTTATCAAATTAGGTGGCATCCCCATTCCAGCAGTCAAATCAACAACTGGAGGTCAAACAAGCACGGAAGGCAGCCAAGCACCAATCATACCCAGTCTGGAGAACTACATAACTAAGCAAATGGAAGTTATTCAATCAACTCCAAGGAAAAGAATGTTCTCTACAATGCTATTAGTGGAGAGGAATATATGGAAAGATCTCTTGTTACAAAATCGCCAAGGAAATGTGGGACAAAATGAAAGTCACTTATGAAGAAACTGACAAAGTCAGGGAAACAACTGTCACTCTACTAGTCTATGAAAATCAAATGTTCCAAATAAAGAAAGGTGAATCAGTGGAAAATATGTTTGCTCGTCTCAGCAAAAACATTGGCGAACTCAAGGTTGCGGGGAAAAAATACCCATCTATTAAGCACATCAGAAGGATCCTCAGAAGTCTACCCTTTCGATGGTGTGCTAAAGTTGTGGCTCTTGAAATTAAAAGCCTCACTTATGATAAAGTCAAAGGTGTTTTGATTGCTTTTGAGAAAACGCACCTAAATAAAAAGGGAAAGGAGGATGACAAGAAAAACTTTGTTGCATTGAAAGCCACTAATGAGAACCAAGATGATGAATAAGATCTAAATGAAGATAAGATCACACTGATCACAAAATAGTGATGGAAACCTTCATACGCAACAGAAATCAAAGGAGAGGCAAGCAAAATTATTCTAAAAACAAATGGATAACTAATTACAACAGAAATGATGGCAGGTGCTATGAATGCGGTAAGTTTGGACGCAGTGCAAGTAAATCTCTTGAAACCAAAAGAAGGCACCCTTAAGGACAATTCAAAAATAGAGCCTTTAGCAACTGGTGTGATGAAGACACATTTGAATATGATAATGAAGACAATGCAAATGTATGTTTCATGACAATAGGTGAAAGTAGCCAGGTAAATAATGATTTCTACAAAAATTGCTTTGAGCTGAGGGCTCTTATAGACTTAAAAGAATTATTTGAGAATCTTATATCAATACAAGATGAAAATAATGCTTTAGAAATCAAACTTGAAGTTTGTGTTGTTGAACGAGATTTACTGGAGAGAACTTTGATCATAAAAATCGTTTGAAAAATGTTCAAAAACATTTTAGCCCCAATAGATTTCTTAAGTTGACTAATTCTCAAAATGAATTTTCTAGTCATTCTGATTCTGATCAGCCAATAAATTATCCTGTCATTATTGTGGAAGACTGGTTATACCTACTCTTGATATTGATTTCGTCACTCAAAGCCATCTAATATGGTTTAGAAAGTTAAAGGTACTGCTAATCAAAAAGGACCCAAAAATATTTGGGCACCTAAAAACCAAAATTAATCTTGTATTGCAGAAATATCACACTAAATCTAAAGGGAAATGGTATTTTGACAGTGCATATTCAAATCACATGACTGACAACAAAGCTCTGTTCAAATCCATTGCTGATTATAAGGGTGGAAAAAATCATTTTGGAGATAACTTCACTGGAACTGTAATTGGTATTAGCACTATCTCATTCAATAAGTCTTATGCCATCACAAATGTCTATCTTGTGAAAGGGCTTAAGTTCAACCTACTATGTATCAGTCAACTATGTGACTTTGATCTGGAAGTAAGATTCAAAAAGATTGGATGCGTTATTAAAGATAACACTGGAAAGGAAATTCTTCCCGGAAGCAGAGATAGAAATATGTATATCCTTGATTCTATCAAAGGTGCTATTAAGCATATCTATCTAGCCTCAACGTTAGAAGATCCATGGATTTAGCACAGAAAGTAGGGACATGCTAGCATGAGACTCATTGAAAACTTGCTAGACTTGATCTCGTTGTTGGTCTACCAAAGATTGACTACACCAAGGATCACATCTGTGATGCATGTCAACTAAGTAAGCATACTAGAAACTCCTTTCTAACAAAATACATTGTATCCACCATAAAACTTTTGTAGCTTCTTCACATGGACCTATTTGGTCCCACCAGAATAGCACGTATTGGAGGAAAAAGGGATGGTTTTGTCATTGTTAATTATTATTCTCGTTTTACTTGGGTAATGTTTTTATCTAACAAAGATGAAACCTTAAAGAATTTTGAGTTCTTTTGTAAGAAAGTTCAGAGAGAAAAAGGTTACTATATTACCACTATAAGAAGTGATCATATAGGAGAATTTGAAAGCAAAGCGTTTGAAAACTTCTACAATGAGGAAGGATATGAACATAATTTCACAGCACCTCTAACTTCTCAACAAAATGAAGTGGTAGAAGGGAAGAATCGGACTCTACAAGACATGACCAGAACCATGATATGTGAACACGATCTTCCTCATCACTTTTGGGCTGAAGCAGTAAGACAATATGTCACATTCTTAACAGGTGTCTCATTAGACCAATCTTGAAGAAAACTCCTTATGAACCGTGGAATGGAAAGAAACTGAACGTTGGTTACTTCCATCCTTTTGGCTGCAAATGCTTCATTCACAACAATGGTAAGGAAAATTTGAGTAAGTGTGACCCACGTAGTGACGAAGGTATTTTTCTTAGTTACTCAAATTCTATTAGACCTTACAGAGTCTTTAATAAACATACTTCTACGTTTGAAGAATCTTTTCTTATTGTTTTTGATGAATCTAATCAAACATCTAAGAAAAGATGTAGCTTCGATGATGAAGAAATTATAAACTCCCAAAGTGTTGTCATCTCATCAAAAGAAGTCATAGAAAAGGACTAGTCAACTACTGGAAATGAAAGTCAGCTGACTACAGAAATAGTTCCGAATGAATGGAGCAGTGAACCAGATTATCCAAAGAAATTCATCATTGGGAACATTAGCGACGGAATGAGAACCAGAGCTTCCAGCAAGAAAAGTGCAAATATTTCTCTCATCTCTCAACTTGAACCCAAGATAGTGGAAGAAGAACTAAAAGACTCGAAATGGGTTAAAACAATGAAAGAGGAGCTCAATCAGTTTAAGAAAAATCAATTCTGGACCCTAGTTCACAAACCTGAAAATACTTCATCATTGGAATGAAGTGGATTTTCAGAACTAAACTGAATGAAGATGAAAAGGTAATCAGGAACAAGCCTAGACAAGTTGCCCAAGGATACTCTCAGTAGGAGGGAGTCAAATATGATGAGACTCACGCTCCTGTTATAAGGTTAAAATCTATTCGCATTCTCTTGACATATGTTGCTTTTAAAGGTTTCAAATTATTTCAAATGGATGTCAAAAGTGCCCTTTTAAATAGTTTTATTGAAGAAGAAGTTTTTATAGAACAATCCCCGGGCTTTGTACATCCTGAATTTTCTCATCACGTTTTTAAACTTTATAAAGCTCTTTATGGTCTTAAAAAGGCTCCTAGAGCTTGGTATGATCGACTAAAAGTAAGTTTTTACTTACTCATGGTTTCTCTCAAGGAAGTATTGACACTACCTTTTTTATTAAAAAATCATCCTCTGACAATATTATCATTCAAATCTATGTTGACGATATTATCTTTGGAAGTACTAATGATGCTCTATCAAGGAACTTGCAAATCTCATGCAATGTGAGTTTGAAATGAGCTTAATGGGTAAGTTAACATTCTTTCTGGGACTGCAAATCTATCAATCCGGTCAAGGCATCTTCATTTGCCAAAGTAAGTATGCTAAGGAATTAATCTAGAAATTTGGAATGGAAAATGCTAAGCCTATCATCACTCCTATAAGTCTATCTTGCAATTTGGATCTTGACCCAACTGGTAAGAACGTAGATGAATCCAAATATAGAGGTATGATTGGATCTCTTCTTTATCGCACTGCAAGTCAACCTGATATTGTGTTTATTATCTGCAAATGTGTCAGATTTCAAACATTCCCTAAAGAATCCTATCTAACTGCAGTAAAAAGGATTATTCGTTCTTTAATGGGAAATATTTCTTATGGTCTTTGGTAAAAAAAAAATGTCTGCTTTTAATCTTCATAGATTTCAGATGCAGCTTATAAAGGTGATAAAGTGGATCAAAAAAGTACTAGTGGATCTTGTCAATTTCTTGGAGATTCCTTGATCTCTTGGAATAGCAAAAAGCAAAATTGTGTATCTATCTCCACTACTGAAGTTGAATACGTGGCAATAGGTTTATGATGTACTCAAATTCTTTGGATGATACATCAATTAGTTGATTACAATATTGTTGCTAAATCTGCCCAAATTTTCTGTGATAATTCTAGTTCTATTTGTCTTTCAAAAAATCCTTTGCATCATTCTAGGGCCAAGCATATAGATATTAAGAATCATTTTATTCAATATCATATTTTAAATGGGGATATTGAAATAATTTTTGTTAATATAGAAAATCAATTTGCAGATATTTTTACTAAAGCCCTCCTTGAAGAAAGATTTTGTTACCTTAGAGATTCCTTAAATATTGTTCCAAAATCGTTTTAAAATTATTCTCTAGTCCTAAAACTGATTTATTTACTTTTTTGTGTGTAAGGCATTAAAATCTTTTATTTACTTGTTTTCCTTTAAATCGTGTACCTTAATTATTATTCGTATTAATTGTGACTCGTTTTGACGGCTGATGGCGTGTATTTCCTTGTGTTAGTTCCCCTTTTCCCCTATGTCCTCCCGCCTTGTCTTTTCAGCTTTCACATCCCCTTGCTTTGTCTTCCTCATTTTTTTTCTTTTTAATTCCTCCGACTCTCTCTTTTCTCCATACTCCATCTTTCCCCATGCCTCCTCGAAAGAGTACCAGAAAAAAGGGAAAGGGCATTGCCCATTCTCCAGTTGTTGTTGACTCTGCAAATTCCTCGTGCCCTTCCTCTCATATCTCTTCCAATACCCCTCTTTCTTTTCTAAAGCGATTTTCTCCTCATCATCCCTATGGTGACTCAAAAAATGCAAGTTTGATTTTAAAAGCAGCCTAGATACCAGAGCGGATTTCTGGGGTTCCTCAAAAGAGTCCCTTTTTCAGAATCTCAAAGGCAAGACTATTGTGCAAGGGTGCATTATCGATTTGGATCTCCTCCTCTTCATTCACTGTCCCATCAAGAAATTCTTCGATCATCAATGATGGGCCAAAATTTTTTTGACTTCTCCCAAGGTTGTCTATGAACCTTTGGTAAGACTGTTCTATGCAAATCTGTGCTCCTCTAGTTCTTGTAAAATTGAAATTATCGTTCTAGGAAAAAGGATTTTTTTTTACTCTGACATCTTTGATGAAATTTTTGACATTCACTATTCTGGGTTCTCTTCGCCTGTGAAAAATTCTTAGCCCTCTAATTTTGATGTCTCTTTTGATGATGCCAAGAAGGCACTCATCTCTTCTTTCTCTGGCTCTTGCCCTGCTAATCTTGGTCCTAAAGATGTGTCTTTCGAGGCTAGGGTTTTAGCTCATATTATGGCAACCACCCTTCTTCCTCATGCTAGGTCTCTCTCTACTTTGTCCATTCGAGATACCTTTTTCACCTTCTGTTTAATATTATCAAAGTAAAGAATCAAACTGTCTTCTTACATTATCAGTTATATGGCCGATTCTACTCTTGACTCTCAAAGTCTTTCCTATGGCATGATTATTTCGCACATCTTGGAAGCAAACAATGTGTGTCTGTCTGACATCCCTCCGTTATCTGTAAAATAGTGTTATAGTGTCAGGGCATTCAACAGCATAGGATACTCTCTCTCTAATGACTCCTAGGTTCTCAAGTCTGAACCCCCTTCCGGGCCTGTTCATGACTCCCAGTTGACATTCCTCAGCAAAATCCCAGTTCCCCTGTTCTTCTATACTCCAAGCTTGTTGAGGATCTCATGAAGAAAATCTCCAACATAATCTCTAGCATAGATGCAAAGTTCGAGAATCTGCAGGATCTTCTTATGTCATCTCACTACAAGTTCGATGTGGTGACAGACTCTATGGAGAAAATCAAGGTTGTCACTAAGGAAACTGGCACCAATGTTGGAAAAATTCATCTACACCTAATTCAAATCATCAAAGAAGCCATCAAGGTTGCTTAGAAGATACCGAACAACATTGATGCTATGTCCACTACCCTAACAACTTAGTTTAAAAATCTTAAGACTACTCTTGTCAATACTATCTCCCACATTCTGTGCCCTTGTGGCTGACTATGTTTTTTTATGTTTTTTTTTGGCTATGTTTATATTTCCTATAGTCTGGACTAGTGTACTTTTGCTTAACGTAGTATATTCCTATGCTATATTGTTCCTATTATGGTATTTGTTGTCTGTTTTCTTTCCTTTTTTGGTGTTGTCAAAGGGGAAAAATAAGTAACTATTAAGGGGGAGCATAAAGAAGTCGACTATAAATATAAATAACGATCCAGCAGTGATTTAGGGGGAGCATAAAGAAGTCGACTATAAGTTGACTGGAAATAATAGGAAAGTCGACTCACTATTACTTATATTGTCATCATCAAAAGGGGAGAGATTGTTAGTGCTAATATTATTTTGATGATGATTATGTGTAGGAACCAAGACAGAAAAGACGCCAGCATCCACAACATCAAAAAGGAAAGCAACAGTCCCGTTACTGTGCTGATGAAATAGAAGAAAAGAAATGATCAATATGATAAGATGAGGAATCAAGATCCATTCAGGAATCAATCAAAGATCTAAATCCGCACGAGACAAAAGTAAAGGAGAAATTAGCATCATATCAAGCAAGGATCAACTCTTACAAAAGGAAGGAAGAAGTCAGCACCAAATCAGCAAAGAGTAAATCACATACCAAGAAGAAGAATACTATCAGCAAACCAATCAAGCAAGGATCGAGTCAAGGAAACAATCAGGAAAAGATCTACAGATCGAGAAAAACAAATAGACAAGCTAATCTTGAAGATCTGGAAGGATTTTCCATCAAGAATCTTCAACCTTATTCTTAGAAAGAGGACTCATCATTCCCTCAATCCAAGAATCAACTCCTTTTGGATGACATCTCTTTTACATAAAATGAGGCATCCAAGATATCTCAAAGCTATACAAGCCTACTGCCTTCAAGACCATCTTCAAAACTCTTCATCTTTAAAAAATTCATTGTAGTCTTTAATTTTACTGTGAAAAAAAGAGAGAGAGAGAGAGAGAAAAGAAAAAAAAATTGAAAGAGAGGATTGTATCAAAAAAAAAAAAAGAAAACCAAGAAAAATATTGATAGTAGTATCTTAGGTTTTTATTTCTTGTAACCACCATCTAAACCAAGGATTTATATTGAATCCGCATTAGTATAAAAACATCTGATGTTAAATTTTTCTTTTACGCACTTTAATTTATGCAAATTGTTATACTGTCTTTAGTCGACTATTACTTAAACTAGCTAACTATTTGTTTAAATGGATTTTCAATTAAAACAAAGGAAGAAAATTCAATTCACCCCCCCCCTCCCCCCCCACACACACTTTCAAGGTGGATTCGCATGTCAATATTGGGAGTTCTGGAGTAATCTTTTTATGTCAAGTTCCATATTGGAAGGTTTACTTGTCCGAATTACTTTTGAAAATTTCCATGGCCTTTGTAACATTTTAACCGATAGAAAAATCAATCAAAATTTGCACATTTTATTCATTTCTTTCCCAAATTGTTCTAGATTTTATTTTACTCATATTTTATCTAAAATTAACTTGGCCTAATATTTTCAAGTGATAACCCCAAAATATTTTTACTCGAATGCTTTCACCTTTGGCTCACTCATAATGGTTGAAAAGGTCGTTACATGTTATTTTAGTTTTTTCTACTGTGACTTAACATACAATGCTACATTATATTTTTTAGTCATCAAAATTTGACCTAATTTCAAATTAATATAATAACTGAACCATTTTAATTCTAAATTAATTCCAAACTAATTTCAAACACATTATCACCAAATAAAAGCTAAGTGTTGTCACTTATGCAAAATAAACACATTATCACTAAATAAAATATAAGTGTTGTCACTTATACAGAACAAACATATTATCACCAAATTAAGGGAAAATGTTGACACTAGGTGGACACAAATCAATCTTGCAAGAGAATCAATTTTGTCATCAATAGGATCAATTAATGTTAACACTAGGTGGACAATAATCGATGTTGCAAGAAAATCAATTTTGTCATCAATATGATCAACTAGTGTTAACAATAGGTGGACACAAATTGATATTGCAAGAATTTAATTTTGTCATCAATAGGATTAACTAGTGTCAATGCTTATGCTAAACAAACACATTATCACTAAAGCAAACTGTAAAAATATCAAAGCAACCCTAAGAAAAATGCAAGTGCATTGAATTAAAAAGATAATCTAGTATACAACGATTAAGATTTTCGTGAAAATAATACCTCATGATTTTTTTTTAATTTGGATTAGAGATGAAAGGGTTGACAATAGTAAGTTCAACAACGTTGAATATTGGAACCTTTGATTGAATTGTATCCCTGCACTTAAAATTGAAGCTAGTTCATGCAAAAAAATTGCATTAAAAAAGTGGGAAAAAATAAGAGCAACAGTGACAAGACATCACGGGGAAGTTAGAGACATGTTTAACAATTAGAGACATATTTTCTATTGTTAGGGACCATATTTTGAACCTGGCAATTCTGCCAACAACTACATTACATCTTAAAACCTTCGAGGTGGTTAGTATCCCTTCGGTAATCTAAAAAATTCAAACCTAATTACTTACCTAGTCAAAAGAAAGATTACAAAAATTGAATCTTTGTTGGTGAACCAAATAAAATGTAAGGTTTGGACAGCCCAAAGGGCTTTATCCACCAATAGACAAGTTTAAATCCAGACATAAATAAATCAAATCGGATGGTAAAATTTGATTCTTCTATCTCAAATGGATAGCATGAGCCCCAAAAATTTGGATCCCACAAGATTGACAATTCAAACTGGAATGTCTCAATAAATTTCGTGAAGGAAGTTGTGTATCTTTAGAAGGTAGACTCGTTTGGATATGACTATATTTTTTCCCTGATTACAAGATATATTATTAAAATATTGTTTGGATACATATTATAATGATTTTTTGTTAATTTTAATAGATGGTGAACTATAAGTTTCACATATAAAATTTATGAGTTAAATTATGATACTTTTGTATTTAATTATATTTTTAAATAATAATATGCATAGTTGTTGAACTCACAGCTGGAATCATTTTGATTGCAATATTAATGAGAACATGATAAGAGGAACATGTCAACTAAATTAATTTCTAATTTCAAGTGGAAAAGAAATACACAAAAGTCTCACCTATTTCTTCTTCTTAGTTTTTCACTTTTTTTAATCATATCTGCATTATCATCTCAAGTTTCTTCTTTTACTACTGATTTTTCAATACTAGACAAGCTAACTGATCCTCTTTCAACAAAAAGAGTTTCGGACTTTTCTAAAAATGGAAACAAAAACATGAGAAAATTTATCACAACGAGAAAGAGGAAGAAATTAGTTAGATAATTTTATAAGGAATGCAAAGTATCTAGTGAAATTGAACTCAAAGAGGAAATCAGATTCAAATCATTTAACTGGTTTGAACAATTTTGCTAATATGAGCAATGAAAAGTTCATACTTCAAAGATTAAGATGCTTCTCAACAAGAAAAACAACACCATTTTTGTAAATTTGAGAAGAGCAATGATGAGAAAATTATAGAGAATCATACCTCAACAAGTCCAGATCTGGGGGACGATTTGATGTAAAAGATCTGTTGGGTCGATGTCACCACAACTCTGGTGAAGAATGCCTATGCCACAGCTCTTCCTCCCAAATGCCGAAAAGCGTCGATGCCACATCAATGAAGCGAAAGTATTCAAGTAAGTACATAGGGTTTTCTTTTAAGAAAAAGGCAGAAGTGCAACAACCTGGCCCAACACTGTGAAGTATTGTCCTCTCTTGGACCTAGTCCATCACGAATTTGTCCCTTTGGGCTTACCCAAAAGGTGTCTCACAGTGTATAGACCAATTCTTTACTTATATACACAACATCTTTTTTATGTTTTACTGATACGGGACTTCTCATCTCAAGATGGATTGTTACAGTGATTTGGTTAAGCCACGTCACCACCCCACTTCAGCAACCATCCAACTCTTTTTTCGATGTTTTGGGCTCATTCGAAATTCAATTTTAGCAAATGAACTATGTAACTCCACTAATTTCGATGTTCCAGATCCAATGATGCAGATAAAATTTCCATCGGAGGTATTTACAATCTGATGTAGGTCTCACTTCTTTATATCTAACTTTTAGCGAAAAAAATCAAGGGATTCAAATTGCATTTGGAAGTCCCTAGTACTAAATGAATGGTTGTTTTAGACCAAACTCGACGTTTCAGAGCTGATTGTGCTGTCAGAATTCCCACCCGGATAAGTTTTCCAAAGTTATTGACTAAAGTCAACTTTTAGCTCGTTTCTGAACTGAATTTGCCAAAAGTGGTTTAAACTCGCACTGGTAGCCTCATGTCTTAAGTTAACCACGCTTCTAGCCTAAGTTGGCCATTTCGGAGCTGATGAAACTGTCATAATTTTGTTTCAAGGTCATTTACTAGTACTTTACCTGACAGTTCATTTTCCGATTATAGTTGGCCTTCTAACGTGAAAAACTACATATTTTCTAAACAAACGACCCAAAAACCACACCATCAGTGCCAGCAAGTTCGAAATCACCTGGGTCTTTATAGAAATGCTCCGACCAACGAGATACATGCGGAAACACAAAACTGACCTAGAGAGTCATTACATGTCGTTTGAGAAAAAGTTCATTTATGCTATTAACTTTTTAACTCCGATTTTGCAGAATCACCCAAACAATTTTTAATACTTTTCAATTTTGATTTTGGATCAAATGTAGTATATTTCTTCCTTCCTCAAGAATATATATAAAAAATACAAGAACTTCAAATTTTTAACTTCTTCAACCTTTTATGAATCACCTCAATTTCAATAGTAGCGTCCTTCCGAGTTGCATACCCAAACTCAATATCATTTGAGCTCCAATTCAACCTAATTCAACAATGCACTTACAATTTCTTCTATGTTTCAAAACTTCAACCTCCTTTAATCGGAGAATTCTTACCACTAACTCAGAGTCACTTGAAATTTTACACAAACTCAAAAAATATTACAAAATAAATATTTAGTGTAGAAAATAACAATAAGAATATCAATAAAAAAAGATTTTCAAAATTTTGGGATTAATTTCTATATTTTTTTAGAACATTTTTTCTCTAGTATTTTTTGAGTCTATCTTCTAATTCAGGGAATGCTACTAGTAAAAGTTGAAATGATTTTGTAAAAAATTGAAAAGGTGAAAATTTAAAATTCTTACTCTCTTTCATGTGTCCTTCAAAAGGCACGTGTACTGCCAGATGTCTCTTTTCTTTTTCTTCTTTGTTTCATCAAGTTCTTTTCTTTCTTCTTTGTTACCGGTAATGCTATTTCTGATCTTTCCGTCAACAGGCTTTCGATCACTCTCAGACTCTCAGTAGAGGTAAGCATCTTTGCTTAATTGCTCTCAAATTGTACTTCTTTGTTGAATAATTAACTTATCATGAACCTGGGAATTTTTTATATGGATAATCATGTCCCTCTCAGTTTAACGGGCAACATCGACTAATTCACCAGTGGCACAAGGTAGCAATTGGTGGCTAATGGACTCTCTCTTCTATGCTTTTCAATTTAAATGCTAGGTTAGGGTTCGAACCTAAGAAATAGGGTTGTATTTTGGTCTAGAATTAGATGGGCGGAATATTGGGATGAGTAATGAAACCTTTCTAGGAGCTAATTGGCTTGCTTTATCCATACTAATGGTGTTTTAGCCCAAGTGAAGTTTTGCAAAGTTTTACTGAAGGGGGTTCAACCATTGAATCCCCTGCACACAAGAGAACCCCTTTTTAAACTCAATCCTGTCTCCACCACTATTATCTTCATATCTATGTTCTTTCATGGTTTTCAATATCTCTATGATACTTGTAGATGTTAAAATTTATGTTGTTGCAGACATTGAACTACCAGTAATTTACAATATAGTGCTGAAATATATTTGGATTGTGCATTTATTCTCGATTTTAATTTTTTGCAGTTGCTGGCAAACTTGTTTTCTCGGACCATGAGGAATGTTTCGACATCTGGTGTAGACACAATTAGCAATTTGCCTTGTAATGTTTTAGATGTAATACTAGGATGCTTGCCCTGGAAAGATGCAGTGAAGACCAGTATCTTGTCAAAAGCCTGGAGGTACAAATGGGCAACACGTCAAGAACTTGATTTTGATGATGAGTTTTTCAAGTGTTTCATACAGGATGAAGCAGCTAAGAGATTCATTTACCAAGTCCTATTAGTCCATAAAGGACCAATATTGAAGTTTAGACTCCATGGTCGTAGTTTTGCGAGTTGCCCTGATATTGATCATTGGATGCACTTCTTATCAAAGAAAAATGTCCAGGAATTCACCCTTCATGTAAGCTTCGATAACGAAGAGCATTTACCTCATCGTCTTTTTACATTCCAGCAACTAAGGTATTTGGAACTTGATCATTGCTTGTTCCATCCTCCACATGGTTTCAAAGGGTTTGAGAAGCTTATTAATCTTGATCTTGAGAATGTCACTTTTGTTCCATCAATATTCACAAATCTCATCTCTAAAAGCCTGTTGCTTGAACGATTGAGGTTGCGTGACTGCACAAACTTTGACACCCTTGAGATTGATGCTGCTAATCTCAAATTCTTTGAGTTTATTGGAATGTCAAAATCCATTTCCTTCAAGAACGCTCCTATGCTTGAAAAAGCTATTGTGTGTTTCAAGAGAGTACGACTTCTGACTGATACATCTCCAGTTTGCTCTAATTTTACAAAGTTCTTCCAGTACATGCCTTCATTGCTGGAACTGGAACTATGTGATACAACATTAGAGGTAATGTACATTTGTGATAATACTATAGTTATTATATAAACTTGCTACATAACCAAATGATGAATCTGATTTGGTATCTTAAGTAATTTTTTACTTGCTTTTAGTACTTGATCAAGGGAGGTGTACCAGAGAGTCCCCCGACTGCTCTGAACAATATCAAGTCTCTCAATATTTTCCCCATGTCTTTAAGAGACGTCGAGGTGGTTTCAAGTGCAGTTTACTTGATTACAAGCTGTCCTAAATTACAAGATCTTACACTTGAATTTGTAAGCAATCTCTTGTTTGTTTTCATTAGGTGATTAAATATGGTTTCTTATTCATCTGAACTAGTCGAATTAACATTCCTCAAAAATTCTTTAGTACCCTGTGGGAGATATTGTTGAACCTGTTGTGCAATTGCTACAAGTCCAATCCCAATCATCCTCATGTGATGCTGTGAAGCTTCAAAGAGTTCATGTGAACATGTTTACTGGTCTCGAGTTGGAAATGGAATTTATGAAGTTTATATTGGCATCTGCACCTGTACTTGAGGAGATCAACGTTTGGAATTTCACGCGTTACCTTTCTCGTTCGGGTAAAGAAATGATCGATGAGATAAAAGAATTCCGGAGAGCATCACCCAACGTTAAATTCATATTTGAAGAAATCGAGTATGAAGAGGACAGATCGCATGAAATTCGAGAATAGTTCATAGAGGTGCCATGATTTTGCTTACGTACTATATTTTTGTTTTGTAGCACTTCATGTGCTTTAGTTTGCCTGTTATCCTCTGTCTGTCTAATATTCTGCAGTATATAGATGCTTGACTAAGTCTGTTTTAACTACGAATTATGGCTTAGGCTCCTCTCCAGTTGATCCAGTGTACATTTAATTTTGTAAAATCTGCCTGTTTCAAAATCTGATGGTCAGCATTTTTAATTACATAAATCAGCCTCTAAACCATGGTTAAACCTTCCCATTCCTATATGATTTAGTCCGATCCTTTTCATATTAACAGCATCAATTTAGACGAGAATCTTGCTACTCCTATTTGATTTTATTTTTCATATTTACATCTTCTTGCTTCTATATGATTTTAGAACTTCGATTTTTCATATTTTCTGTTTATCTTTTGGTAGATCTCTTATTATATAGAGTTTGGTCTCTAATCCGTCTAACATTATGGAGAGATTAATTTTCAATATCAGCAGAATACTAAATTGCATACAAAATTAAATTTTTAACGTTGAACTACTGTAAAGTTGAGTTACTCTTACTTTTTTTTTTTAATAATATTTTGTTTGTAATGATGTTTTTAAAAAAAGAAAGAGTTCTCTCATATTTTGGATGAACGTGATCAATTTTCTTTTAAGAGTCATCAGTCCGATAGGGTCTCACGCTGGTCATACCCTTGTCTATTGAAAATGACAAACGAATACAGAGAGAATGCCATAAAATTAAAATCTCCCAAAATAACAAACAAGTCATTGATAAATTAAAGTACTTAATTTTAATCATACACTTGATAGATCGCAAACGAACTTCATGATCTGTCATATATGCTAAAATCACTTAATTCTGAAAAAATTTTTGTTCATCAACTGTTATTTTATTTTCTTGTGATTTTTGGCGGTTGTTGTACCTTCGTAATGATTTAATAATCTTCTGTTCTTGTTGATAATTGCTGTGCTTCTCCAAGCTTTTTATGGTAAGAAAATATTTTTTTCAAATCTTTGAGCAATATTTTTGGTATAATTGATCTGCAAATGAGAAAAAAACTAAATTAGATGACAATGACAGTTTAACCATGATTTAAGGGGTTGATTTACTTAATTAAATCCTGACCATTAGATATTGAAAGGGACAGATGTCATAAAACTAAATATGCACTGGACCAACTGTACTCCTCCATGAATTATGCCTCTACTAGTAAATGGGCACTGAATTATTATGTTATTCTGATTATGAATCCCTGGGTTATACAATTTTGCATTTTTATTCTTTAAAATAACTTGAACTAATTCTTTTATTTCAAGTTTGATATAGAAAGTTTTAGTCGCTCCAATAAAAAATCAATTCAAGTTTACACATTTTATTCAAATCTTTCCTAAATTGTTCTAGATTTCATTTTGCTCATATTTCATCTGAAATTGGCATGTTCCTTTTTTCCGCTAAAAGGAAGACCAAAATTTTCAAAGTGGAGCCCCATCTTGCATGAAAAAAGAGTTCCACTTTGTAAAAGAAAAGCCTTTCATTTTTTGACCAAAAATACTTACAAATAGCTATCTTTTATTTCATATCTGTTGAAAATTCAAAAGGAAAATGAAGACGTGTTGATGAACAGTTAAAAGGAGAACAAATTGTCAAATATTGATTGGTCATAGTTGGTTACGTGGCAAATGTTTGGTAGCCATAGCAAAGGCCTGTATATATCTCTGATTTTGAAAGTCGAACATTGCACAGAAAATTACACAATAATATTCTTCTTTCACCTTTTATTCCTCCTAAATTTATTCTAGATTTATTTTATAACTATTTTTTGATAATTCTGTTAAGCTCAACCTCCATCATGCTTTAATGACCAAATACACATATATATTATAGATTAACGTCATAAATAGGTTGGGTTATTTTTGTTTTATCCACTGTGACCTAATATAAAATCTAACATTATTTCATATTTGGAACTTGAACAACTCTGGCTAGGTGATTAATTATAATTAAGTGAAATATGGGTATAGAAATTGATTTGTTTTCGTTTAAAAAAAAAAGAGGACGAGATCACTTTAGTATATAATTTTTAATAGTTAATTGACTATTTGAAAGAAATTTTGATAATGAACTTTAACTTTTCATGAGTTCAGTCGATAATTTGTTTGCTTATTCTTTAAGTACCTATTTTTTTAGAAATTGGATGGGAGCTTATCAAACGTTTTGGAATAATATTACTTGTGAACACAAATAAATAATGTAATTTAAAGATCTTTTGCATAGACTTCAATAGCATATAAATCAACTTTGAATATATATAATCACCTTCGTTAGAAAATGATTTTATCCCCAAAAAATTAAACTTTCAAACACGAATTTAAATATTATCAGACCTCAAATTACTTCTGTATGATATTAGGTGGAAGGAAAAATGAAAAACATATAAATGAATCTTGAAAAGAGAAGAAGGGCACAAATAGTTTCTTGGATAATCATTCAAATATATCTTTCATTGCACAAAGTCCATATTTGAATTTTTATCACCTAAAAATCATCAAATTCCAGTCCATGTAATTGAAAAACAAACTTGCCGAAATCCTTAGTTTTGGCGAGGTGACATGATAAATTAAGGAAACTTGCACAAATACACTAGATATATATAGATACATGTATCTAGTATTTATTTACTGCGTTTTAGAGGTATTTAAAATATATGATATCCTGCTCACCTCCCTCCCCATTATATTGCTCACCTCTCTCTCTTTAGTTATTTAGTTATATATATATATATATATATATATATTATGTGTATCTTCCATAATATATGATAAGGAAAACTCTTAACTCATGGTAAGATCTGTAATTATTTGAAAATATAGGTATGATTAGTATATATAGTATGGATGAATGTCTGTTAAGTTTTCTTATCTTTTTAATATACCAATCAAACCAAATTAATAAAATTTGGGTTTTTTAAATTTGAGTTTTTTCGGGTTTCTCGAATTTTTTTTAATTTCTTGAATTTTTGGATTTTTTTTTAAATTCTCGTGCTTTCGAGTTTTTTTTTTGAATATTTTGATAAGGATTTAAAAAAATATATAATTAACTTATGATTCAAATATCTCTTTAGACCTACCAAAATACAAAAATCTAGGATTTTTTTATTAAGAAAAACACAAAGTATGATATTAGTGGAGACATAAAAATATACAACAAAATGTAATAACGAGATCGCATAAATAAAATATTACACCTCTTTAAAGTAAATTATTTACATTCATATACCCCTTTACATTTTGTACCCCCATACAATAAAAAATTGTCCCCCTAATATTAAAATTCGCGTGCTGACATCAACGCTTGATTGTATGATTACCGATAGGGTATACATATACCAACAGAGTATCACAAATGATTAAGTTCAATCCTATATGATATCGATATGGTATAAATATTCCGACAAAGTATGTCACGAATATATTTTCTATTAATTTAGAGTTTAATAATTTTTTAAATTTGTTTCTTAAAAAAAATCCTATATACCAATTGGGTATCAATATACCACCAGAGTATAACAAAGGAATGAGCTCATTCTCTATAATACCACTATGGTATATATATACCGATAGAGCATATTTCATGATATTTATGCTGACATCAGCACACAAAATAAAAAGGGGTATGTGAATAGAAACGTAAATAGTATGGGTAATGGGTTCATTAATGATAAATAGTTTAGATTGGACCTATTAAGGATAAATAATTTCAAATTAGGTTTATTTTATGTAATTTTTTCCTTTTTTTCCTAATATTAAATCAAGTCAATCTAAACCATTAATTAAATTTTTTTTCTGATTTGTAATTTAAATCAATTTATCGATTTGATTTTGTTCGCCGCTATTATTAACTACTAGTGGACAGTAGTGGAACCCTTAAATTCCGTAAAAGTAGAATATTAGTGGTAAAGTTAGCTGTATGAATAATGATGACGATAGGTAAGTGTGAATGCATGCCCAAGTTCATACTTTTCATACTATATATACAACACTACTAAGAGGTATTGCTTCTGCACAAAAGAGTGAAAGTGAAGAAACTTTGAGGTATGTTTTGTTCTCTCTTCGTCATTTCTTCTTCCTTATTGAATCAATCTTGCATCATCCTTTTCTTATGATCAATCTCTTATTATTATTGCTTTTTGTAAAACTGTATAAGAAATGATAAGTTATCTTTCTATTGATCTAGATGTTGTGAATAAGTGACAAGATACATGTGTACAAACGTCTTAATATAGTCACACCTATCACAGTCAAGTGTCTCTTGCCTTGTACGCCATCAAGGAAAATAAGAGTAGTTCCTCTTCACATTATTTGTGACTACGTAAAAACCTTTGTACACTTGTATTTTGTCACTATTCACTACTTCTGCTGAAAAATGATTGGCATAGATTTTTCAATACTCTGATGCTGCCATAATTATACTGTGCCCTTTGGTGGATGGAGGAATATACGAAGGAATCCCTCTCAAAAAAGTAATAATAAGAGATTGATCTGATTTGCAAGAAACAAATGATGCAAAAGTTGCAAATCTGTAAAGAAAAAATGAACTTGAGTTTTATGAGAGCCTATTCCTTGTTTGCCTAATTCTCTAGAAATTGGATGAGAGCTTATTAATATCTTGAAATAATATACTCAGATCCCTTCGTTAAAAAAACAAAAGCTCTATTTGTTTTTGGTTAAAATTTTAGTTTTCAATTTTCCTGTAGTTTATTTAAGATCCCAAAATTATCATTTTTTCGTCATCTCTAATTTGTAATATTACGAATATTATTATATTTTGCTGTATTCAGATATGTTCAGATACATATATCTCAAATATATGAAATTAAAATTAAATATAATTTTATTATAGATACAATGTATACATGTGGATTCATATGAATCTGAGATGTATACACAAATCATGTTCGTCATTCTTTTATGCATATGTTATCCCAAATAATATCGAATGTGTATCTAATGCACTGAGAGTAGTGGAGCCCTTAAATTACGTAAAAGTATATTTTACTGCTACTAATTAGGTATATGAATGATGACGGTAGGTAAGTGTGATTTGTGAATGTCCAAATTCATCCCACCAATAATACTACATGCTCTCTTCATTGCATTTTATATTTTTTTATTTGACACGATTTTTTTAAAAAAAAATATTTAAAATTAATTATCTAAAATCATTATAAAATACTTGTGTAGTTGATAATCATTTTATTAAGAGTAAAAGGAGAATTTTAAGATTAAATTATTTCTGATTAGAGTAAAATGACATTTTTTTGAAACAGAAAAAAAAAATTAACACATTGAGTAACACTTTTACTCAATGAATCTTGCATCATCCTTTTCTTGTGATCAAATAAAATCAATCTCTTATTCTTAGTTTTCGAGAGATCTAATTATGGGTTTTGTTGGGTGCAATACGAATTGATAAGTTAAATCTTTCTATAGATTTAGTCAATTATTTTTTCAATAGACTTTTTGAATTAGTGATAAATACAGGTGTATAAACGTCTCGATATAGTCACACATCTCCATCAAGTATCTCCATGCATTGTGCCCATCAGGAAAATATTACTACTTCCTCATTATTTTATATTCGTGATTATATCATGACTTTTGTATACTTATATTTTATCACTGTTCACGATCTTTACTGAAAAATAATTGGCTAAATTTATGAATTGTCTTGATTTTTGGATATTCCCGGATGCTCCAATAAGTAACAAACTAACAATTGATGAAACAAAGAGAATGTTAAATTGTTTCCTTTACCCTATTCAGAGAGAAACCAACTATAGATGGCAAGATCTGGTGATTTTTAATTTCCTTGTGATGATAGCAGACGTATTTATGATTTAAACTTTTTGAATTTTGATTTTTAGGTAATTAATATTGTACTCTTGTAAACTATGAGTTTAGATCTACTACTGTTTATTTCAATTTAGCAAATATTTATTCACAAATTTATGTAGTTCAAATAAACATAATGCTTGCATGTTAGATCTGATGGCGGAATCAAAATTTTTAATAAAAGGTG